>KZ345616.1:76281-89378 GCA_002352805.1 Teladorsagia circumcincta
TCTATGACATGTCTCAAGGTTAGTCAGGTGGTAGGGCGACGAACAATATGGGTAGCGCTGAGCACAGGCATTTGAGCCCTTTCGGGTGCTTGCAAGGCGCTCTGTGGCCCCAGCTTGATCTGTAGGGCAAGCAGGAAAGGAGCCCACAAGCCATTGAGAAACGGTAACTCATTCCAAAGCTAAGGAAAACGAATTCAGGAACCGCCGTCGGGTAGAGGCATCGCGTAGGATAAGAGATACGATGAGGGTCCTAAAGAGAACGCGCCAAAGGTAGCCCTCTTTTCAAAGTTCTCAATTCATCACTTATCACAAAAATCGGCGCTATCGCAAGATAGGGGGGGCACTGTAGTGGCAGTAAAAAAAAAACATGTCATAAACATGTCCTTTGTGTTGAAAACGGGGTTAAGCATTAAGCAGAGGAGGAGAAACTCCAGGGGTGTGAGCCTTTTTCATTTTCCTCTGAGCATCTGTCCCATTCCAGGCTTAATCTTAGTGGATGCCCCCGTATATTATGATAGCGCCCGAAAATCATGTATTCGTCTACAACTGTGCTTCAAAACTCCATGAAAAAAGGTCGTAAATGTAAGAGATGCGTATCGATCGATAATGTTCGCAAAATGCACTTTCGCATAACAGTGTGAGTAAGATGAATGGAGACACGAAAGTAACGGAATCGTGCGTATAGAAATGACTACCATTGACGGTCCTGGCACGAAAGAATTCTTACAACTTCCAGAAAGCTTTTACAAGTCTCTCTGCTACATAACACATGCTCTTTTTAGCACAAAAGCACGAAATGACGGTGCCAATGAGTTGGGGGGGGAGGACCAAATGTTAGCGCAATGGCACTAAGCTTGAGCCTAGGAATGAGGGCGAAGGTCGTGAAATATGTGATTTTTGACTTCGCAAAATTCCTTTTTTTCAACATTCTGAGTCTCCCAAATCTCTGGCTTACGTTAGTGCCATCGCGTTTGAGAGAACGCGTTGTCGCATGATCCCCCCCCCCTCCAAATCACTTAGCACCGCAATGATCAGATAGCAGTGAGGGGGTCCTTCGAAAAGCAACAAAAGTTGTGGAACGTTCAGTGACTTCATGTCGCGCCATGCACTTGACTTCCATTGAAAAATATAGTGGTGTTTGGATGATAGCGAGGGACGGGCGGGAATTTGAACGTCCATGAATTTAGCGCTCGAATCAATTAAGACAAATCTGGTACCACATGGGTAATGCCAAAAGGCAGAACGTGGATGGTTACAACAAGTTTGATCCACGGACCTTGCAAGTGGTAGCGGCGCCCTTTCATACCCCTGGGACTACCACAGCTCCATGGTGTTCAGACGGTAGAGGGATTCCGTTACAAAGATGACAGTTTTGCTGAATAGAACTGGGTCCGTCGGTGTGGTAAGCGAGCGTTGTTACTCTTCACCGCCCATAGACTGCGGCCCCAATCACTGCACTCTGTAATGGTCCAGTTGAGACTGGCCTCATGAACAACTTGACGGTAAGAGGATTCCCGCGGAGCACAAGGTAGAGTAGGTTCCAAAATTGATACGAGCGTAGATGGAAAAAACCGCACGAAGAAACCTAAGCAGTCTGCAAGACTAGATGTGAGTTTCCAGTGGGGGCCTAAAGGAGGATGCCACGATAAGAACGAAGGTCGAAGAAGGGACAACTCACCCAGTGGAGAGGCAGGCGCATCCCCAGGGTGCGGACCAGCGCACGATTCCCATCGAAGGATAAGCCATGGCAATTCTGCATGGCCTCACTCTTGGGGCAGTTGGCGCGGTACGCCCACTGACTATCTAATAGCTTGCCGCAGATATATACGAGGCTATTGGTTAGATAGCAGAGAGAGCGTCACTTGAGGAGAGCAGCGAAGATGAGAGTGCCAATGTGGAAATCAGCGGACATGGAAAGGGTCCCATTTCTCGGGTTCCGGACCCATTCCCATAGTTTCGTCTTCAAACCTGTTCCACCGGCCACCTATACCCTTATTTCCAATGAGCTATTTTTCATCGTTAAAACCCGCCTTCAACCTCATAAGTCCAGCAGTATCCCTTGACCTTGGCTTGCCGAGACGTTTTAGTGACCGCTTGCTGGCAAGTAGTTCCGGTGAGGACTGTGCAAACATACACTACAGCTTAAACACAGGGGATCCCGTAACGTGGTGTATCAACAAATGGGTCACATCGAAGCGACCATTACGTTACGCTTATGAAACAGTGACGAATGGATGTTTATGTAGAGAGGGCAATGCGCTTTCTCTAGCGTAACTAATCCGAAATTGAAATAAACATACTTAAAGAAATGCCATACTCAAAGGAGAGGAGAACATTGGCTAAGATTTGCCGCTGGTAATCCACTGAAGGACATTTGTAGGACTGACTTTGAAGGCAAGCCGACCGAATGAAGTGCCTCACAGGTTGAACCAACCTTTTTTCTTTCTGAGCGTTTTCGTAGGTATAATTTAATCGCTTTCATTAATGCACTCGGAGCGGAAGCGATTTCGTGGCAAGACGCTGCTTACCACACACACGGTCCGGGGATCAATTCCTGGATCGTACGCTGTCCAGACCGACCAAGCCACCTTCTATCTCTTTGGGATGAACCAATTAGTTACAGACATATCGAAGATGGAAATATCAGCTGCCTCTCCCCTATCAAACCATTGTATAGCCGCTTTCAAACACCATTACGATTTGAAGGTAAGTAGAGAGCACGGCGCATTCCAAGGAAGAACTGATCAACACCCAATGGGTTATGTTTCATCCTTCAAATACATCCTCTTTTGTTGCAATTCGAGAAAAGTGATAGGATTTTTGGAAAAAAAAATTAAAAAAAAATAAATAAATAATGAACGAGAAATTTGACAAACGCCGTGAAAAAATAGCAAAATCGTTAAAACAAATCAACAATGAACTACGTAGTCTTCAAGGGCGCCACACATTTACTTTTAATCAAAACTCGTAGAGGTGCAAAACAGCTTAGAAGCGTGATGATTTTCGATACGATGCTCTGACCCCCTTTCCCTTCCCCCTCTCCCCCCCCCCTTACACAACTTATATTAATTAGTTAATCCTAAAGGAAGGAGACCAGGAACGCTTGGATTATCTAGGTGGGTACGGATGAGCAGGAACGACGTGAGCCCCTAACCCACTGCGATACTCCAGCTCTTACGATTTAGCAGGTGAAGAGGTTAGGTAAGTTCAAAGCAAAAAAAAAGTCGAGAAAAATAGTTCAAAAAGGTAAGCTATGTGACAACCCCAGTTTATACTCAAAATTTTGTGGCAGTACTTTTATTATGACAAGATAAAGGACCTGGAGAGCTCTAGAGGATAGGCCGTTCTTTCCTGAATAGAAAAACAAGATCTGGAAACTGTAGAGGACTGACTGACCTGCTGACTTCTGTAGAGGTAAGGAAAAGCGAAGAGCGAGTGAGATAGTTGGAGAAAAACAGATTCTGATGCAATCATAAACACCATTCCGCACATACCCTCTTTCTGACCACTACACTGACTCGACATTGGTGATCAGCTAACTTCCGCCTACCTTCAAACCTTCAACAAGCCAAACCCAGCTTCAAACACCCGAACTAATCCCGATGAATGTCGAAGGCGTGGCGTACATCAAAAAATACTGATAGCGCTCACTTATCAGAAGGCCGCTGACGAGAAGAAAAAAGACTCTTGTAAATTTTTCAAAGACATTTTAGAGCTTTGTTTTGAGATGAAGTCCCTATACGATAAAAGTTCTAGTTTCAGAATAATTCCACCATTCTTTGCCTCTCTTTCTCAATAACTTACCGACAATTCTCAAAAAATACCTTCGAAACACATAGTTGACATTCCCATTGCAAACATCTAAGTATGGCCGATTTCTTATGAAAGGACCGAAAAGGACAAATCGTTGATGTACCGCAAATTTGTTCCCTTTTATTACGCCGCCTCTTTGGAAAGTACAGTTTTTTTAAGACCTCATTCGCTAAAATGTAAAAAAAGGAACTGCTAAACTTTGCTCAACCACTTGACCTTTGCATATTTCGGCGGTGAACCACTTGATGCACTTCAACCACTAAAACTACACTTTTTTTGCTATCCGACCCATCCATGTCGCAATTGCAGAAACAGCAACACAATTACGGCATCGGATAGCATCAAAAGCATCGAATGCTTGATGTTGACTTTGTTGGACGCCATCGAGGCGATGCGATGCTGTGTCTGCAATTACGACGTGTGCAGCAGCCAGGAACGAAGTATGCATGCTCCATCGCACTTCCTTCAGGATTTTGAAAACAAACTTCAGCTCAAACCACCTTTTGCGCTCCTCTCCTCCTTCCCCCAGATTTTGCCTAGGAATTCTTCATTCTGACCGCGCGCTAGCATGTTGGGATCTTTATCTACGGTTGTTTATGGTCCCGTTGACTCAGCTCGTAATTCATAAAGCACGCCATATGTGACATATAGGAATGCCCAAATACCAATCATATATGAGTCACGCCATGTATTTCACATAGGTATGCGTTTTAACGGTCACGCCATCGGTAAACAATTTGAAAGCCTTAGCAGCAGGTTCACAAATAGGTTAGAGTACAGAAGAAAGGGGTGGGAGCAAAAATTGGATTACCACGAAGCAGAAGAGAAAGGGATAAAATTTTCACAAAATAGCGGAACTCTGAAGGGAAAGCGGGGCAGCGCCTCTAAAACAGGGATAGGGATACAAGATCGAGAAAAAAAGGCTGAAAAAAGCATCTGAATCAGTCTGAATCACATAATAAATTATATTCACTGACTACACCAATCAAGTTACATAATTGAATATCAAGAAAATTGTAGAAAATATAAAATAATTGGACCCCTACCCTAAACAAGTTTCAATACGATACGATCCTCAAACAGATCAGCTCGGACCATTATAAATAGCGAATGTCAATATTGAACGTCTTTTGACGCCCTCACTCAAACAATAGTGGCACTGATAAGAGACTAAGAGATGCTCTCCTTTTCGAACACCAGCAGCTCTTTCCAAGCCAAAAAGTAAAATACTCAGTACAAATCACGGGTCTATCCAGTTAGGAGGGGGATGATGTGTCCCCTCCTTACTAGAATAGACCAACATGTTCAAAACTTTGCATAGCATAGTCTCCTAGGGTAAAGATTTAGAACTCCCTAAAGCCTCAGAAGGGAGGAAAACCTACGGGCTAAGCATTCGCTTTCCCCGAGAAGACTTCGTCCTCATCCCTCCAAACTAGGTGAATATTACTCTTCATAGACATTTAAACGCAACAACACATAGATTAGATTTCAAAAAAAAGTAGGAATAAACACAAACAGTCCTTTAAAGTTACAAACAATAAGTAGTTTGTAACTTTGAAGGACTCCCGAGCCGAACTGGCACCCGAGCAGACTGTGCATCGCAATGCCCCCCCCCCAATGAAGCACGTCCGAAATCACCCTTTTGAAAGGTTCACTCATCCTAGAAAATGGAAATAAAGTTTGGTGAATGGTGAAAACACGGCGCAAAAAACTAATTCAAAAAAAGCACCAATAATCAAACACGTATGAATCAGTAAATATGGGTAAACATAAGAAAAATATTAATATAGATAAATAGATATAAAATATAGAAGAAAACCTCAGGAGCCAATATGAACGAGCCAAAAACGATCAAGAGTCCAGCTAAGGTTGCTGATGCCAAAAGCTCATCGATCGATAGATGAAAAATGAGAGGTGCTGAGTGCATGGCGCAGTCTACACGAATGAATTTATGTCTTGATACAGAAGATTTATTATGTTTGCGTTTCATATATAAATTTGGTCAATTTGTATGGCAATTATTCCAGATAGCGCTAATTCATCATGTAATAGTGCTCTGATCATTTCCGAATGGTTAGCCTAATTTATTGTTGTTAATAAAATCAAAAGCCTACAGCTTTCCCGAGGGAAACCAACCTCATCGAACTCTCCAGAAGTAAGTCATGTGCCCCCGGCCGTAGCCCTTAACCTAGACCCACTTATAGACCGGAAAAATTGCGAAAATTCATCGACAAATCGGGAATTGGTTGAAGAGAGCAGCTGATAACACCCTCGTTAATCAATATCGAGAATTATTCATTTATCGATCGCCGACATCAAACAACACCAAAAATGGACGAAAAGCCACGGGAAACACGAAAATGTCTATGCCGTGAAAGAAACCGCCAAAGCAGCCAACAAAAGAGTTTAACAGAATAAAGTAATGGAGCTCTCAAATCGTCAAAGGCTTTGTAGATCACAGGATTACTGTAATGCTTCACACTGATCAGAGAATTACTGTAGTAGCTACCGCAGATCACAGGATTACTGTAGTGGATGATGAAAGAGAACGAATATTCACGGTGGCTCAAAGCATCGCCATCACTTTGACGAGCGGAAACTGTAAATTCAGGAAGGTCCGGGAATGAAAAGGAGGAATTAAAGTCGAAAAAAACTCGAACATAAACCTCTGATGCCAAAGTGGCCCGAAAATCAGCGCGATCAGACGAAAACTGTACGAAAATCGCTCAAAATCGTGCGTAAAAACGTGTAGATCGAATGGATACCGTACCAGATCTGTGATGACGTCATAGTCGGAGAGTGTGAATAGTTGACCAGCGGCGTTAAGTTGGCGTTGAGCCAACACGCTGGTCATCAAGGGGTGCATGGTCCGACTGTGCGCCTTCTTCGCAGCATCGATCGTCACGATAGACGGTAGGCGGAGACAGTGCGTAATGGACGCAGACGCAGACCGACGGCTGCGTAGAGTCGTTGACGATCGGGGAGGCGGTGATCACCCGGCTGGGACACACACACACGCCACGACGACGTTGCAACGATAACGCAGCACACGAACCCCGCACCGCCGCTTGCGGATATAGCGCAGGTGACGGCCGGCGGCATGGGCGCCACCGTAGCACCAGCAGGGTGCACCCAGCCCACCCCGCCAGTCGACTGTACTGTTGTTAGTTGAGTGCGCGCCTGTGACGTCATCGCGCACTAGGGGCCGGGTGCAGTGAGCCCCAATTCGGGGATGGGCCCCAAAACTCGGGGGTCTTTACTATGGTCGGTTATGCAACTCTCGTGGTTTAGAGTGGGAGAAGAGTTCAGAGATGCAGGGTTCTGGGGACCCATTTCCAAGTTAGGGCTTGCTTCGCTCAGCCTCAGATGTTCGCGCGCAACTCGCTGACACTACCCGGGCGCGGCATGATCCCACTGATCCTATAAGGAGTCAAGCAGACCCTTCTGCGTTGCTAACACCCTTCTTGGTGCGCGCCACGTATCCTACTTAACTTCGGAATCAGAGTGGGACTTGAAGGCATTTGGCCTTCAAAGGACATGTGGGGTCAGCGGATGTGCACTCTATTTCAGAAACGAGAAGAGCGTCGAGTGCAGAGCACACACCACAAGTAACGACGGTAAGAATGCAACGTCCTCTTGGCCGTCGTCACTTGTGGTGTATGGTCTGCACTCGACTATCTTCTGGTTTTTCGAAATAGAGTATACAGTCAGTATAATTATCCTTTCAGATAAGTCTGATACAATTACCGACCCCAGAAATAGTAGGCATTGTTAGCTTCTACAAGATTCGATCCAGTTCCGACCGGCGCACCGTGAGAGCTTGAAAATCGCCACTTGCCACTACACCATATCCAGCCACCGGTCCGGGAACCAGGGTAAATCCTGCGTTGCGCAGATTATAAAAATTTTACGACCCCCCTTCCCTCTTTCAGGAGTCTCGGTGCGATCGACACCTCTATCAGTCTTGGGTGATCCCCATTATGACCCACTCCCCACCCTGACCACTGCCCTTACCATCATGGCTGTTTCCATAGTACGTGCTGAGACCAGTCGACACACCCAACTCCACCCACTTTTCCTTCCAGAACGACCCACAACGTGCGAGCGAGGGCGGGGAAAGGGGAGTATTGCTTCTTCCATTAAGTTTTCCTCAAAATCATCACAAAACCACTCAAACGCGGTCCCTCTGCTACCGCCATGACCCTCCAACTTCCAAAAACACAACCCACCCTTCCTCCACCCCTTAGACGTTCACCGACCCAATACACGAGACCTCCAAAAACCTAGGTACGACTGGCTCGTTGAGAACTGCACAACGCACGGTTGACTCTGCCTGGAACCTAGGGGAAATCCCAGCTGCATCGCTTCTACACATGATGCTTTTCCTACAGATGCGATTGTTGCGCTGTCCCACAAGAACGCGGCGCTTTCTAGTAGCGCCACGTGCGGCGTGATTCCTCCAAATGGAGGTATAGTGAAACCACAGACTTCTATCTGTGTCCATTATGAAATTGTTAATGCTATAATCAGGTAGGAGCACATCTATGGCGTTATCGAAGATTCATAACTGTGCGCCGCTTGCTGACAGCCTGTTGGGGCGTGCTTCTGTCAGTGCCTACAGCAGTTTGAAGGTTCGCTGAATGCTTGGTTAGAATCACATCATTCTGGAATCTTCACCAGTGGCTCTGGAAAGTTGACAGAATTCAAAGGATTCGGTACAGGGCGGCCACAAAGTATGATCGAGAAATTATTACCCTATTGAATGAAATAGGAACCTTTTTCAATGTGCATTAGTCACTAATGGTGCTCATGTCCGTGGGGTGGAGGGGGGGGGGTTCCTCTCTGAGGCTCAGTCCCGAAATGGCTCACTCACTTGAATGTTCCTCCCCCCTGACGATCTGAGCCCCTCAATAATCAGTGTGGTAAAAAACATTGTAAATCAAAATGCTCGGCTTTTATGGACCGCAGCATGATATCGCTGCAGATTTCTTGTGTACGATTCCACGAGACTGTTGGAAAACCTTCTATTCGCCAACATGTCGGTGGGATCCCCTTTTCGAAGTCGAGAACGATCTCTGAATCCTGACTAAAAGATTAGACGCTACCACAACCCCACTAAAACTCGAAACCTATGAGGTAATCACGTAGTCGTAAATGGGCCACTTGCCCTACTTTGTCTTGTCCTCGAGACCACCCAGAAGCCAGCACTGAGATCTGTGGCAATCTCAACCGCTCGATTACATGAAGAGTTGTTTGAGATCGAGATATGGTGGTAGCGTAGAAATGTTGGGTAGGGTAGACAAAGATTGCCCAAATCCTTTGAGGCTCAGAAGAAAGCGATCATACGGAAGTTGTCAGTGAAAGATTATCTACGAGTTCGTGAAGGAGTACAGACTACGAAGGAGGTCCACAGTATTCAGAGATAAAGTTAGAACGGTAGAGTTAAGGATCTTGCCGGACCGGATCTGGTAGATAACCTGTGATTCTGAATGTAGACAGCATTCGGCTCTGAAATCTTACCAGTCCTATGGTAAGGTCCCTCAACTCTTACGTCGTTCTTAAAGTAGACGGACCTTCAGCGTTCTACACACCTCCTGTCGCTCAAATTGATGGGGCGTACACGATCTTGGATGTGCTTTGAGACTGCCTTCATGATTCCACACTGACCACGACTTGGAGTAAGAAGGTGAGCAAGTGGCAAGGGACACCGCTACCCTAACCAAAAGTCAATGGATGAAGCCCAGCCCAAAGTACTCCTACAAAGCCGATAATCAAATCGATCAAAGATACTTCGTCTAATAACCCTACATTTGGTTTTATGATCAGGTACACATTACCTGCTTGACTTCCAATGCGACTTAGAGGGCAACTCGAATTCATGGCGCATTCCGAAAAGGAACTGATCTGGTGGCAAGCCGGCTGCCGTAATCCTCAAAGGGATTGTCCACGAAACATTAATGTCTTATCCCACCAATAAATTACTGGAGTGTTAACCATCATTCACGATAAGAACGAAAAGAGCGAAAAATTGTGTTTGTTTGGTGAACAATTCGAAAAACCGGAACGATTGTTACGCGTTCAAATTCCCGCCGCACATCTGTCACGAATACGGCGACAGGGACGATTTCGATTGGCTCTTAGAGAGTCTTTTCTAGAAACTTTTTTTTGACCTTTTACACCTGTGGTAGTAATATTCCATATTCCTCTGTCGTTTTGTCTCTTTTCTCAGACTTCAAGCGCCCAATCCGAATCTCTCAATGCGTCGCCTGATACGTGTCCGCCTTAGAGCACATTTCTTTGAATGCGAGCCCTTGTCTCCGCCCAATCTACCCGCGACCGTCCCCAGACTGCGGTTTTTGTAGGTTCGTTTCTCTTCGAAAAGTGATTTTTCTTGCGTGAATTTCGCACGTTGTCACTAGTGATCGCAACTGATGATTTCATGATGAGAAAGAATGCAAGAATTTTCCGTGAACAATTCACCAAAAAGGGAATGTCCGTTGAATTTTTGCTTCAACTAAACTTCAAACATGGCATCACCTCCAAACCCTGCCCCTTGGAAAATGTCCAGGTTGCGGCATGGCAAGTACAGCGAATCATCCAAGCAAACATTACAAAATATGTTCTTTCCTTAAATCGTGCCATCCGCTGGCGTCCAGAAGGCACAGGCATGCCCGAAATATCGCAAAACTTCATAATTAGCCATGAAAACCTTTATGACACCTTTTCACTGATACTTTCTGAACTGGCACGTTCTTCAAGCGAGTTTAAGGTGAATGGTCCATGGATATCATATGACGATGTCCCGGGGAAGCGTCATGCACAGAACCTCCGGAAGAAACCTTTACTCTGATGTATGCAGGCATAACCAAATATTTGGTTAGTGACACACCCCACGATTAAATCAGGAGGATCAACTAATCAGGTGAGTCGGACAAAAATCGCAGCTGCCCTGTTTCTTCAGCATAAAAGCAGGCGGCAAGACGCCCTGCCAGAAACGCTTCAACCGCTTCAATTTTTCCCGTCAATAACTGCCTTCTCATCCGCTATGCTTTCTCACCTGCCCTCCTCCCCGTTAATTGTCTCACTGCCTTGGTACAACTGAATCAAAAATTTTAGGCTTCCGATCAGCGTTTTCGACTAATTCTTTTCCTTTTTTCTTCTCTACCGGCCCACTTCACAACGCTGCATTCATTTTTCTGCGCAAAAACCACACCGTTTCAAAGACGGAGTGTGTATTTAATCCTGTTCTGAGTCCACATTCACCTGCTCTTGAAATCGCAAAATGTAGTTCCGGTACATTTTTTGGACTGATCTTGCTAAATGTCACATAACAAAGATGTCATAGTCGCATATGCAAATTGGCTCTGTGAAAAACTGAGCGAAAGCTAGTTCTGGAAAATGGAAGTTCTTCAGAGCTAATTTGTAAAGCCTTACGATGGTGGTGCTGCTGGTGTAATTGAAGAGAAAAAAACCGCTTGAAAGGCAATCGTATCGTCACTGGAAGGAAAACAGCGAAAGGGCGACGGTATCGCTGGAAAAAACCCTCCCCTTTAGACATTGAAAATTTGGTAGCTACACTATACAAAATATTGCTGAATAAATAAAATATATCACTAAAGTGAGATAAAGCACGTTCAATCAATGGAAAAATAAACAAATAATGCATATGTCAGACTTCGCGAATCGAGCGATTCGCTAGCGTCCGCGGTCGCGATGCAGTACCAGCCAATCGAGCGGTGCGCTGGCCGCGACGCAACCGCTACAAATCGCTCGATTCGCAAAGTCTGGCATTGGCCTAAGTGAGAGCTTGGTTTTCTGCCACTCTTCTCTAACCGAGTTGATTCGCTACATTTCTGGGCAGTATTCAGACCGAATAGTACCCTAAACAACTGAAAGGGCTTCAGGAGGGCCACATTTGCTGATACCTTGAGAAATATGAACACACACAAAACTTCTTCAGATCAGAATTCAAAGGGCAGAAAGGGCAAAATGGTGCAGTGGCAAGCAGTGATGCTCATCAGTTCTTACCGTCCCTGCGATCGAATCTCAGATCGTGAGCCATTGAGGAACACTAAGCCTCTCATCCCTCCGGGATCTCCTAATTGGTACAAGACTTATCTGGGAAGATGAATACAGTCACCTCCCCATCAGTTGGCTATCAAAACTTGTTGTATGGGCCGAACCACATAGGAAATGTAACAACTATTCTGAATGGGAGGAGAGTGCATGGCGCATTTCAAAAATGGGTTGATAACTGCCAAATGCTTTAATGTCTGCCGGGTACTCGTTATACTAAACGAATCATAAACTGGGTTAAACAGAATTGTATATAGAAAGTGGCTTGATGGATGAAGGTAAAGAGTCGACTTACCGGCACAAGATTTGGCTTAAAGGCAGCTCCTGCGATAAATTGGAGGGGACATGGGGAGTATAAATAGTACACCAACGACGGCAAAGCGGAAAAATACCCAAATAACGCAACATAGTCGGCCATTGACTTTGCCCACGGACGAGGAGCGGCTAACACGACGGACGTGTGGACGAGTTCACCGCAACGCGTTTAGTGGCTCCGTACCGAACAATACTCCATTCGAATTGCTCCAGTTGTGTAGCTGCTGGCAACACAGCTCGTTCAAATCACCAACACAGCTCGTCCAAATTACCAACTAAAGCACATAGCAGGCGGAGCACTTGTCAAGTACTGCTCAACAACCAGCCCAACATTCGTCATGAGAACGCCACATCTCGCTTCCTTGGCAGCCACGCTACTGCTTCATCTTGCGTTGGGTTATGACACACATTGGGACCCATCAGAATAGTCAAAGTGCGTCGACAGCGTATATAGCTAGAGTAACCAATCGACATTCGAGGAGGGGCGTTTGTCTCTGCAAGGAAACCTACTATAAACTGATCAGCATCGATTATATGCACCATATTGTAAGATCTACAGGTCCAAAGTTTGTAGCAACGTCTCATAACCTTTGTGCTACCTTAGCCAAAGGGATAAATACCTTGCAATTTATTGAAGCTAAGCGTTCCATAATAATCGACCATGCAAATGCTGGCGTGCATTAACCATAAGTGGACAGCGACCCACCTGATCGCGAGCGAATTTTTCAAGAACGAGCTCCTGCGCGGATTCGGGAAAGATGCGACCGTGACGGCTTAAGAGCATATTGCGGATATGAAAACGGATGACAGCCATCACAAAAGAGAAATTTCCTAGTTGGTCGATCAATAATATTGTCTGTCCTTTCATAAAAATCAGATATAGTACATACAGG
>KZ345616.1:93522-107034 GCA_002352805.1 Teladorsagia circumcincta
CCTTCCATCAAGGTTCGCCACTTGTGGGGGGAAGCAAGTTGGGCCATCCTGCTCTAAAAGCCCAACAATGGCCCCTTGTGGGGACATCTTCCATAATATTCGCTAGGTCCTAGCGGAAGTATAGCAGCACTTGTGCTTGCGATCGACTGAGAGAAAAACCCGAAAAATTCGATTTTTGGTAGATGGTGACGAGGGACGGGGCGGGCCGACCAGACTTCAAAGTCTTCGAAAAAGTCCAATTTCTTTGTAAGTTTGTTTTTGTAGCTGGGTCGTTTTCTTAATGGTTGCTCGACTCTAATGTCCCTAAAAAAAATCGATGGTAGCGATTTTGCAGGGGATGAACTGATGAGAAACAGATTTTCTCCATACTTCGGACTGTGGGATCTAGAGAAACCTCCGAAATGAAAGTAAAGTTTTCTTTTCACGTGAATTCGTCTTAAAATTACGTGATACCTAATATTCTCACCGGAATCAACAAACACGTGCAAATACTGAGGAGAAGAAATTATAATAAGGAGAAAAACAGAAAGTTTCCAAACTTTTGACTCGCCAATTCTTCAAAAAAATCGTGTTTTTCCATCGTGAGAAAAACCTCCATACCTTTACCCTTACTTTCGTTAGAACCTGATCTTCAACCCAGCCGCATTGCGTCTGCACGCGTGATTTGCAAGTACTGCGCCCGTGATGTCATCTATAAAACTGAAAGCCTTCACAATCGCACCCATATTTCTTTTCATATTTTCGTAAATATGAATGCAATGGAAGGCTGAATAAAAGGACAACTGGGCATCTACGAAGGGCTGAACAGAACAGATTATGAGCCGAACCCGGCCATGTCACACGGCAATCATTCTATCGCAACCAAAACTTTCTGGCATGAACCCTAATTGAAAAACTCCACAAACATTGTTCTACATCTTGTATTCAGATTTTTTCAAACACAAAAAAAGCTCGGTATCGTAAACAAAACGAACGAAACATATGTTTGTAACACACGTAATCTCATTATCACCATCTAAACACCAATGCTACTACTTACACTTACTATACATATTTACAAATTCTCTAAACATACATGGAAATCAAGCGTTTCTCATAAATCTCTGCATACGCCGTTACCTTTACATTCGGTATATTTACAAACGAAAAGAAAACCTAGAAAGCACATGGTACCATGAAACTGAGCCTTAAAAATCGATTCCTCAGGAATCAAAACAAGTAATGAGAAATCCAACCTTTGGAAAGAATTTGCGCGAACATCCAATAAAACAAAATTAAGTTCACAATACATGCTAGAACTATGTATCTGAAGGACACTTGTTAGTTTCGAGAAGTAGTCGAGTAGTCTAACCGGATTCTTTTTGAGCCAGTGATATTTACAAGGGTTGAAGAAGGCTTAAAAAGAACTGGAACGTATTAGGCATAGGAATTAATGAGAAATAAATACTATTGTACATGTGGCAATAGTTACTAGGTTTGCCTCGAGGTCACCGTATAAGGATGTCAGACTTGCGAATCCAGGGATTCGCTAGCGTCCGCGGTCGCGCTGCGGTACCAGCCAATAGAGCGATCGAATCGCAAAGTCTGTATCGGCCTAATATTTCCCATAAATTCTTCACAATCCTCAACACGGCATTTCCCCTACCAGTGAGGTGGGCGGTTCATGTAGAACTTATGCGGTTACCTCAAAGCAAACCAGTAAATATTCTAGAAAAAGTGAAGAGAAGAGTTTCACCCAAGAGGCAAGTCGTTAGCCTCTTGATGAATTTCGTACTTGGCACGTCTCACGCACTTGGGGCAATCGTCAAGTCTACGTTCACATTCCGCATGGTAAACCGAGAAACAATGGGGACACTAAAAAATCGTAGTTCGAAAATAATATGGCACTTGAGCTAAACAACGTTGTTCACCAATAAATCAAGTAGACTTCAAAATCACACAGTATCCCTTGTTTTAAAGAGTTTAAATCTTATTGAGCCTAAGAGGAAAAATTCTTGAAATAGGTAAATCTTACCCTGTAGGTGGTCTCCGTCTGAAACGGATAGATGACTTCACGCGCCTCGCATATCTCACATATGAAACCTTTCTGACGACATAACGAACAGTGCATGACGTGATCGATTGCATGCTTGAGGAAACCTTGAACTTGTTTCTCCAGTAGACCACTATGAAGCTGATAGAGATCCTGAAAAAAAGCTGTTTCAATGCCATCAGCAGTTCGAAAAATACGACAGAGCGAACCAAGTAAAATTCACAGATCAAAGAGAAATTATACGAAATCAAAACAAGCAAAGCTTAAACTTACACTGATTGAGTACGCATGGATGTCGTTATACAAGTGATTTCGCGGCCATACTCGCCTTCGGAAATCTTCAGCTATTGATTCTCGACAATTGAAGAGGTACATGGATGCGATCTGCAGTTTCTCTCGCATACCCTGCAAAGTTTAGCGGTACTTATGAGGTGCTCTGAGGAGTCGAAAGTTAAAAGAACTGTAGCGGGACTGTCATACAACCGCGCAAGCCGAGCTAGTCAGATCTCACCACTTGCGCAGATAAATCCATAGATCTCACAAGGATAATCTCATAATATAAGCTGCCCTACTCAGAACAGCTTCTATCCTGAAAGGTGGAGCCTTGGGTACATTTCCGCAGGCGGGACTACTATTCAAATCCATTAGACCCACTTCCACTGTTTCGGACCATCTCTCAAGCATGGTTTCAACATAAGTTGGCCGAATTTTGGGTTCCCGACAGGAGGCCCGTCGCATGGCAAGAGGAAAGAGACGCAAACGGGTCTGTGGAAGGGTCGCAACGCGTATTGTGCGATGTAGGACGTACTGTAGTACAATCTATTGAACATGACGCCAAATCGCTACATACGCGCTGCGACTTGTCCGCTGAACAGGCTACGTCTCTGTTTTCTAACCGCGCGATGGTCTTCTGTCGGGTACTCCTGAATTGCGAGGATGAAACGGCTGCGTGACAACAGAATCGTGAGCTCGCCGCGCTAGTGGGCGTGGCCACGACGCCGCGGCAAATGGGCGTGTCCACTTGCCAGTTATCCGATTGCGAAGGCGTGAAACGCATCGAGAGTGGCTAGATTGATTGTGTGTGATTGTGAAGGAGTGTTAAATGAACCTCTGATTGTGAGTCTGCCTTTTTCTACATTGGAGCAAAATCCATCACCTTCACTAGTCTCCAATGCTCTTATCTTGATTTGTAGCACTTTTTCATGAAAAGCACAGCGCTCTTTTGAGTTCTAGAATTAAACATGGATATAATTCGTCGATAATTCCACATATAGTCCCTCAGAACACCATGATTATTTTTCGGAATTTATTTACTTAATGGAAACCAAGCGATAGCAGACAAAACAAGGAACTACGATGGTTCGGTGTAGAGATTCTACTCTTCCCCTGATGCGATATGCTTCCTAACACATGAATTGAATTTTTCGGGCACTCAAATTAATCGATGTTGAGAATCACCCTGATTTTTTTAACTTTATTGGTATAACGATATATGGGATGAATTGTCTGTTTTGACTCCGTTTAAATTGAAAGAAAGAAGGCAGTTCAGAGTCACATACATATAAATCAAAGGCTACATTCACAGAGGCTACTCGACATCAGCCTTGAACGAACTTTCAGGAATATGTTATAAAAAAAATGATACGTTGCTGTGCAGCTATTGGTTTTAGGTCCATTCTCTCATGCTGAAATGCTGATATTTTGAGTCTTCTGTATAAAATCTATCATAAAAATAAAGCAGAATGGAACATTAGCTATTTTAGATAATGTTGTAAACACGGAAAGACGGCATCCAGTAACATATGATGCGAGCGATACTGATTTGGTGTCTTTAATCTGGGCTCCAAATTTAATTTCTGAAGTATGTAGTATCTGACTCAACCTACTACCTCAGTTATAACAACAAATACCCTGGGACATGTTTGGTCGCCAGCATTTTGTCCTTGATATAATCAATTACACCTGTGATACTGGCGGCTTCGCCGCAGGCCCTGCTTTTCAACCCTGGGCCAAACACGCTCAGACAGAGTACTTAGACAAAAAGCAGAAATATACAGTAAATGGTAGGAGATTTCATTGAGTCAACCACGAGAAATGATTCAGTTTAGCAGTTTTGTTCACAGAACCCTTATTATGTTTACAGGAAGGTAGTGGCGAACGTAAGCTCCGTCACCTAGAATTTGTTAAGCATTGAGTGGAAGAGCGGAGAATCCAAGCACCTACAGGGAGACTGTTCCGTTCACTAAAAACCACTAATATTCGTTATTTGAAATATATGCAGTAATACAAGATATAACCACGTGAAAGAATTCTCACTTTCTATATCTCGAGTAACCAAAGAACAGATAATATGAAATCACAGTGGGTTATGTGGTAAACAATGTACTTTAAGATTGCATGGTTATCGTAGCTTAACAGAGCAAGAACGTCCACCTTCACTTCACACTGTAAGGCATCGTACTAGTCACAGAGAGAGAGCATGGAGACCGCCATCGCACTAGCTAGTCTATGAAGGCAGCACTCGTCCCATTGTCGCCGCCCCCTCGCCGCACCATTCGCCGCACGCGGCGGCGCGATGAGCAGACGATTCTGTTGACCGTTCCCCGGATGAAACTACGGAAATGCTCCTCTCACAGTTCTTCCAAAAATGCAGACTATGTTAATGAACCCATTCACTACTTCTATCGATCAATTATTAACAACACATTTTTATTTATTGCACTGGCAAGGACGCGTCGAAAATTGATTATCGCAAGAGCCAACCAAGCCTTCCAATCCCCGAGGCCGGTAATTAGTACCGGAGTCGTCTGAGAGGAAAAATCGTCAACTCGTTTATGGGGTGGACCCCGTTTGTAATTTTATGGGCCAGCTCGTACTCATTTAACTAAGATTGCGAATCAGAGCAGAATGAGTAGCGCACTCCAGGAAAGAAACGATTGATGCCGAACTTATCGATTAGACTGCGGATATGAGAGCAGTCTATCGATTGCAAAAAAAGATACCTTCATTGCCTTCAACAACGGTACGTGGTTGTACAGGGAGGGATTATGCTGGTCTATGTGAATGATGACATTGTCCTGAATAAAGAAGCTGAGTTTTCGTAACATCTTCGAACAAGCGTTATGGAAAGTCCCATCAATTTTTACCTGGTTGGCTTCTATAAAAGCACGCCCTCGATCCGACACAGGGCGCGGTTTCCAGTCCCAACTACGCAAAATACGAGCAGGTACTGGCATTTCACCGCCAGCACGCATACAGTCTGCGCAATAGTACATACCATCGATTCCGCACACACTGAAATTCAGACCCACTACTGATATAAAGCTAATAATAGCAATAATGGAAGAAGCAAGGCAGAAACATGGACTGCATCCGGCTCTGCATTGCTCAAAATCGTCAACTCACCCATATTTCGAGAAGGCGGCTCCAATCGATTTCCTACACATTGGACAACGAAAATCTTGAGAATCCAAGCCGGCTTCACGAGGTATTGTTGTCATTTTCGTAGCCACTTGCTCCAGAAGAGCAGCGGATTCCTTTCGCGACGGTGACTTTTGCTGGAACAGCATTCATAAATTTATGGAGCGCAGTCGACTAATGTTTTCTCAAACCAAGCATAAGGAGACACAATGCTGCACCGCGCGTAGGGCCTATAAAATGCAATGGCCGGGCCTTCTGGCCGCGAATACTGAAGAAGCTTTCGAACCCCCAAGATACCACCATTTTAATACAATTTTCCAAAACCCGTGAACAGAACAATCCACGAAAACTCTTTGGAAAGTGGTCACAAAACAAACCTCATCATCAATATCTTCGACATCTGCCTCAAAGCCTAGCTCCCTCGTGTCATCCAAATCCAACTCCTGAATGAAACCTCGTTTGACTTTCACATAAGATGAACATTAAGAAATTAGCGTAATCACAAAACAGAGGGAAAACAGTTATAACACATAAAGTGAGAAAATAAACATATAGACAAAACAACAACAATGGGGATGCTTTTGTGAAAAGTCTTGATGTCAAAAAGGTACCTTATTAGGTGAACCATTGGTTTCCATGGCTGATCTTAGCGCCTGATCAAAGCTCACAATACCCCCATCAGCTTCAGTGCCTGACGACGACGAAAGCAAAGCGCTATCACTCCTCTCTGGTTCTGACTAAACACTAACGCTACTCATTCGTACTTATATTGCTAATCGACAAATTATAAGTACTGTTTCAGCCGTGACGAAGAATGCAAAAAATGCAAAAAATGCAAGAGAATCCGAGTGGCTTCGAGAATTTCTGAGTCCTTTAAGTTTTTTAGAGAAAAGTTCTGGTGCTCCAAATCATTATCCAAAATTTGAATCGCTAATGAACTTCTAAGAGCCCCTTACACACACTTCAGATAACTTCTTGACTACGAAAGCGCCAGGGGTAGTTTTATAAATAATGGCAAATAATAAGACAGAATATAACATGCTAACTACAATAGAAGGTGCGCTTAAAGAGACAGCTTGGAGTCCCAACTCTGGCCCCGCCTCTCCAAATATTTGCAGCAAAACTATTTTCGAACCGACTTGAACTTGCTGAATATGTTGATTCTGGCGTTTCAACTATGAAAACGAATGTTTCAGTGCTTTTCTTCGTTTCAAGAGGTTTATCTATCTCAATTTTGCAACGGAAGCTTCTGATACATTTTTGAAAGATGAACGAAAAAAACTCATGAAAAACTATGTAAAGTAATGGTAGTAAGTAGAAACTAACGGAAGTTGTAGTTGGCTTCTTCCAGCTCCTATTCAATAAACTGTTACTGCCAGGTTTTACATCAGCAAGTATTAGTTCATCGTGAAGTGATGCACCATATGAGCGTTCTTCCTGGAAATTAAGAATTACAGCAACTTCTGGTGGACTTGCAATATATGGTTTGGACATACCTCTGCATTAGCTCGGGGAATAGATACAGCTCCATCATTTTGAGTATCAGAAGTGTTCACTTCCTCGTCGAAGACGTCATCAGCCATGTCATCCACAGTTTTCGTAGATTCATTAGCTCGTGCGTCATCGCTGAGTGGCACTGCATCGATTTCTGCACTCGGATGTAAAGTTTCCACTAATGTTGTAGCAGGCGGATCAGTACCGGAACCATTGAAGTTGTTTGAAAATATTTCTGAAAGGATTGAGTTCTACGCTATTAAGGGAAAAATTCTCAAAGACAACAAGAACACAAATGGAAAAGAGAACAGAGAGATCTGAAAGAATTATTTGGAAGAACCACTGTTGAGAAACAGACCTGTTCCAGCCACCGAAGGCTCTTCACTAGCATTGATAGGACTCAAACTTGCATCAATCAGCTCTCTACCTTTGTCGTCAGAAACCGAGCTGATGGTTTCTGGATTCGGATCCCTGCAATACTCACCCCCTACAGAAGCAAACAAAAGATAAGTGCACCACAAAAAGAGCGACAACAAACCTATTCTCAGAATCGATACCACTGTCAAGTGTTTCAGACGGCCTCATTCGCGTATGGTTCACAGAGATCACGGAAGTTCCGAGCTCAGTTAAACAGCTTGCTCGGGTGCTTGTCTGGAACACCAACTATAAATGGATCGAAAACTGGGTTAAGTAAAATACAAGAACGTTTGGCTGAACTCAGCATACGATAAAGCAAATTTCGTGCTGTCGTGCTATCGCAAAAAAGATAAGGTAGACAAGTTCATGGGGGTGAAAGGGGGCAGTAGTAAGTACGAATCGGTCATACAAAAAATACTTTGAATCAACTTAAGTCGTGAAACCTTTACAATACATCATGAGAAACCGGCTCAGGAATGAGAATAGAAATCATCGAAAATTCAAAAACACCAAAAATCAATACGTTCCCCTTCACCCATTCTTAAAGACCTGTCGCAGACTTTAAAATTCCGCTAGCTCCTGCCCTTGTAGAAACACTGAATAGAAAAGGAAAAATGTCAAGGAAAACCGCGAAGTGTTTAGTTTGAGCAATAAGATTCTATCGCGAAAAAAAGAGAAACGACGTAGCAGAAATGATAACGATGGTACCAGCTCACCTTTTCGCTTTGAGAATGTGATCCTCGCGAGTGAGACTCGCTACTGCTTCTCGATGACCGACGCGGAGCTCTGGTTCGACGAGACACAATTATCGGCTGAAACATCTCTGCTGAACTTTCGTGCCAGATTACGCTACTACGAATACTCCCAAATTTACACAATTTGTTCCCTTTCTGTTAAAAAAATCGAGCGCCTTGAAATCACTTACCGCCACATTCTGTGGAAGCAATTCGCCATAACCATTGTTAAGTGGAGATGACGATAAAATTATACGTTCCGGTATTCTCTCTGAGTCGTTAATCATGGACGGATGTGAGTAGACAGACTCGTCGTCATCACTATGGATGATCTCTGGAAAATACAAAACATTAACTCGACACACTGCTCCTATTTACGAATTGTACTAATTGCCAATTCAAGCCCACAAACTTCGACTATTCCTCTCCTTTCCATATATGGGCGATAAAACCAGCGTTGAACGCTCTGATTGCAAGAAATCTATTGCGGACATCCCCACTTCTGTAGAGTTATCGCGAAGCGACGACGCACGTTGGCGAGGTGCCAATGCACCCACTAGAATTTTTGTAATCAAATGCAAGAACACAAAAAACATAATTTCCAGCCAAATTGCCAGCAACATACCCTTTAGCGGCTTTCCATCGACCAACCCGGCTAATATAAGTGGCGAAGGTGTCCACGTGTTCAGGAAAGAGCTGTTAACTGCAGCGCAAATCGGAAGCTGATCAAGATTTTTCAACAATTCGCTAACTTTCTTCATCTGCTCCACGTCACGCAAAAGCGCATTGTCATCGTAGAACTGACTGAAAGTGAACGCGCTTATTATGCTAACAAGACTTTGCAAAAGCGACAATGTCAAAAATAGGGTCAGATTTCCTAAGTCTCACTTTATTGCCTTAGTCTCGCCAAGTAGTAACTGAACGTAATGCTCCAGGGAGTTCTGATTCACAACAATGCGAATCCAAGCCTGTCAAAAGAACAATAGCTATGGGAACACACAATATTACAAAGAATAGATTAGCTCACCCTTCCTCGACCAATTTCCGACTTGATCTGCTTCAAGGAATTGATTTCTGAGGTTATACTTTTATGCGAGTACTTGGAGACAAATGGCCAGAAATTCTGAAATGAAATACCTCTTTCTTCTATTCAAAATGATCAAACGAATTATTCACATCAACTCAAACAGTAATGAGAGTACACGGACCGGCTCAGGATATTTGGCGTATCTCGATCCTTTTACGAAGAATGGATCCCTCAGACCATGTATAAAAATCGCTTCGATCACGTTGCAGATATTTTGAGTGATCTCGCTAAATCACATGTGTACCATAAAAAAGTAACAGTGCCATTACGATATCATTGATAAGAAAAGCAATTAGCCGCCCTCGTTGAAAGGAGCGACGCGGTGAAAATGGGCAAAAAATCAATTTAAAAAAATAATTGAAAGAATAAGAATAGAATGAGAATAAGCACAACAGTTGATGGCCATACTATATCACAAAATAACATATAAATCATACAAACCTAGAAATGCAGTCTTTCACGATATACGGTGAAGACTTCGCTGCTTTTAATACAGTCTCCAATTCCTTGATTATACCAGTTTTCGATTTTTCGTGATTTGAAAACGTAGACATGACGAAAGCTGAACGATAGCGATTACTGACTGACACCGACAACAAACGAACGCGACGACGCAATCAATGGGAGAAACCGAGGACCGCGAAAAGATGGAGAAACGCATAAAAATACAGAACTCATTGATGCTTTGTAGGTGCTTCTAAGCAGCACAGTCAAAGAAAAGTCCAACTAAACCGCAATTCAGTGACCTATTTCCGAATCTCTGAATGTCCAAGAAGAACGACCCCTGATCAAAACCCCGCTGTACCCAACTACGCAGACTGGGTAACTCGGCACAAATATTTCCCTACTTCACCTATTCTCAAAACTATTTCGGGTGTGGTTCGCTATGATGCAAAGCGACTTGTCTGCTTATTGCACGCAAAACTTTCGCTGCGAGAACCCCAAGTCCGCTGCTAGCTATTGGTAGACGTGGAGCCCCCGCAGTGAAAAAATTTCGAATTCGAAAAGCGGAAAAACTTCTGTCGTAGTGAACCACACGAACTATTTCGATTCGAGACGTCGGAGCATGTTTGGCTGATTACAACTTCTCGAAGCCGTAGATATGGGAAATTAATTAAGTAAAAGTTGAAAGTAATTGAATTAGTTTCTGGGGAAGTTTTTCTCCACCACTTCCCACAAATATTCCATAATAGTGACTGATAGAGCTCCACGCTACCACTGAGCATACTAAATGTTCCAGAAAACAATAGCAAAGAAAAATGTTCTTCGAAAACGCAACCTGAGAGCTTTTACCTGCAGCAGCTCCTTTAGATGTGCCTTTCTAGACAAAACTGATTCAGAGAATTTCGGCAAACTCGAAATAGTAATAATAAGGGAGAAAAAATATTTTCAAACCGCCTAACGTATGTTGCTGCCGAAAGCAGAAAATCCTTAGTTACTTCTACGACAGCTTTCATAAAAAAAACGAAATGGCTGCAATGCAGTCAAAAATAATTCAACAGCGCTTCGTGCTGCAGATGTACGCTAGGGGCCAGAGCGAAACGCCTAGCTGCAGTCACGTGTGCTTATTTGGCGGAATAAAAACCAGTAGCCGAGGTTCGTTCACATGAAATTAATCAAACATTACGTTTAATCTGTACTTTTGCAGTGCACTGAGCAGTACAAATTCATCGACAAAATGCTTGCGAAATCAGCTCGACCTATTTCAAACAAGTTTCATTCGTTGTTTAATAAGCCAGTATATATTCAATAGTATAGCTTTAAATAAATGGTATGCAATGACTTTCGGAACCCAGCAATTCCTCAACCGACAGATCTATCGGGACAAAGTCCGCGAGCTGCACTGAGGCTGACTAGTCAATGAACAAGCCCGCGAATGTAAACGAAGAAGAATCACGTGAGAAACACGATCGAATATAAATTCAAGATTTCCATCAGAACTGCGATATTTCTCAATGAGTAACAGTGAATCACTAAAAATATGCATGAAAAACAAGGAACTATGTTGAATTGGGCGGAATATGAGGACCACATCGAAAGCGAAACACATTTACCAGTCGAATAAAAACCATCCACATTGATAAAATCGTTTTGTAGGCGCACAGCTGCTTTGCAGCCCGTTAGTTTATGAAGCAGGCAATGCCACAACGCGAGCTATATGGGGAACACTGTTTATTTACTATTGCTATTTACGAGGAGCAAAGGGCCGTCCCAGAAACCCGCGGAGACAAACATTCGATAATGACCTAAAGACCATGGATGTTTTAGGGACGAGGGCGAAATACTTGCGCAAAATCGTCAGCAATGGGAAGAATTCATCGCCCGATGTGTTTAACAGCGGAGGAACTAAATCTAAGCAAAAGTTGTTCTCTGTAAAGAAGAAGCCAACTGAGCTAATCAAATCTTATTGCACTGGCATCTCGTATATAAAAAAAAAGGATGAACTGTATTCCAAACACCTCAAGGAAATATGCAAGGCAAATTCGTCAAGTGGACGAACTGTTTGAATGTACATTAGCCTAAAGAAAACAAGCTCTTCAAGCTCAGCTGTCTTGTATCGTAGTAAGCATGTATAGAGTGGAGTTGATACCCGAAGACTAAAGATGAGTTAAAAAAAGAAAGAGAAAATCAGTAAGTAGAGGCTGTAGAACGACCAGAATTGGAGAAAAAAACGGAACTGAGACGGATGTAAAGTGAAAGGGAACACAACGGAGAGTGACGTGAAGGTCACTTGGGGTGAAAACGCTATGAAAAACTGATTTCACCTCGACCCGAGAAGGAATGGAAAATCTGGTATACGGTGGAACTGTCCAGAAGCTGATGCACCTCCACTAGCCTGCACTTCTTGGTCTGAATGGGATGAAATCCTTTCGAAGAAAATATTGGAAGATTGCTAAAAAAAATTGTACAAAATATGCAGTAAAAGACTTTTTAAAGTGATAGGATGAAGTTAGGAATCAAAATAACGGTTCGCCTGTGGAATGGCGAAACAGACCGTTTCATTTACTTTTTAACGTTTTTTATACTTTTCATCCATCTGAAGTTCTCACTTTCTTAATTAAAAAAAAAACTGAAACACGAGCAAGAGGAATAAGGAAAGAGAGAGGGAGAAAGGAAAGAAAGGAGATACATCACATGACATCTAACGATTATTCCCACTCATTACGGGGAATGTTACCGCAGGAATCATTAGACAATGCAGAAGCGTGACATCAGCACTAAAGTGCGACTCGTCCTGCATAATTACGATGGGATATGACCCCTGCAAAAGAACTGATAGCACTCCCGTTGTGGAATTCGCATTGTTGCCGGCAAAAAAGATAAAGTCCGTTTTCGTAATCTATGTCATATTAATGCAACCATTCCATCCTCTGCAGCTTTTTTTCGACTGCCGGCTTATGTAAAAAGCAACAGCGGTAGAGTGAAAAAGAGAGACTCCACGTTATAACACCACAACAAGCGTATACTACTTAGATGTTGGCAACAGACCATTACTATGTAGTATTACGAACCGTAAGTTTGCTTGATTTGTTATGTTAACTGAAAAGGAGGAATGCCATTTCAGATAGTTTGCAAAGCAAATCATTCGGAGCAAATCCCATAACTGGTGCCGTAAGATGTGCTTCTCCGAGCAGAAAAGGAATCCCATTCTTATAAGATATGCTCCTCCCGAAAGCTCTCGGAAAAGAACCATATCCACCAGTTCTCGGAGATATCTCCCCGTTGCATGTCAATCTCGGGAAACTTCCCAATTGCATGCCGATCAGGGAAATACTCCATGAGCCGGTGGACGCCTTTCCGGAAGCTTTTGAGGAAAGCATACCTCATGGCCTCCGATGCAGGATAATAGAAGACGACGAAAAAATGACAAAGCAGATAGAGAAAAAAGAATATTAGCGCGAGTTTCAAGCCAGAAAATTACAGTGAAACGTGTGCCAGAGCTAAAGGTACCAGCGAGCAAATTTTCAAAGAAGTGTACTGTGAAAAATGAAGGATATGAGTGGGAAGAAAAAGAGACAGATTCAGAATCTCATGTTTGCGGACTCTCTGAACTATGATATTTTAATTTTTGGATAGCGACAAGGTATACCGGATAGTGGAAAGGTTCCAATGCTTGTACCGCGAGTGCCGATTCCTAAGGAAATCACCAAGCTTCTTCCGCTACTCTAAAAGAACTAGGAGATGAACTTGTGGCTGGGCGCGAGCAGTAGGGTCTGAAGTGAGGGAGGGCGGTCACACGGACTGTTCGTATCCACCTCCAAGTAAAGAAAAGCGACTGCTATGTTGAACATGCCACAGGATCACATCATGAGGAATGCACTGCCTTG
>KZ345617.1:0-17787 GCA_002352805.1 Teladorsagia circumcincta
ACGAGTTCATCGCTTCCAGCGAATTCTTAAAACTCTAGAGGAGAACTTCACACTACTACAACCATCCCGTAACCCATATCAAAATACGGATTGCCCCACAACTTACAGAGAGAATGTGGAAATAAAATAATAAAGTCAATTTGAGAACGATGAAGTCGAGGAACGAGAGAAGGGGAGGCAGACTCATCCATCCACCGGTGCGCAACGAATCCGCCGCAGTAGACGTTTGCGCAACTGACTTTCCCTTTTTTAATTGCCATCGGGCGGCGAATTCTATCTCTATCTCTTCGAACGTAAAAATATCTCGAGGGAAGGAAAGCTCCCCTAAGCCTGTCTTTCAAAGCCGCCAATTGATTTTTTCGATTGGTTAGATGGCAATCTTCGCTGTTAGTGGAATTCCAAAGCGATTCAAATCTCAGAGAGTGCGATGTCGTTCTTTTTAACTGATGGCGTGTCGATGACGACGATAGTGGATCGAAGCCTGCCAGAATGGTAAGAGCAGGTTCCCCCCTCGTTTCGCTGGAAAATTAATCATGACTAGTCGAAACGTCTCCGATTCGTCGTAAAAACTGCAATCCTGCTTGAAATGTGCGCTGTTGTGTGTTATTCGGATGATCTTGGACGAGGAAGTTCATAGGATGCAAAAAATTCAATATGAAGTGCGACATTCTCTCAAACAATAACATTTGGTCTTTTTAGGGCACTAAAGCTTCCTAATGAGAGTAGAATGGAATGCTCTCGGATTGATGGCGATTGGTGGTAAAAGTAGAGGTGGCAAAGAGTGCAGTGGTGAGAAAAAAATCAAGGGAAAGCAGTCTACATCAGCGAGGTGTGGCCTCCATCATGTTCATCGACTTCTGCTTTGGACGAGATAGCGGCTAAGACAGAGATCGTTTGGACATGTCAATCCGATAGCCTGTATCGTGCCAAAAACATCGAGCTTGGATTGATAGCCCACAAAGGCACAACCGTTTGAAGTGAAATGCGGTGCTGTCCAAGTGCGGTAAGCACAGCATAGCATTTGGATACTGTAGGCACGAAATGTTCGTACGTGGGACCGCTGCTATGGTGTTACAAGAACCGGGGAATTCGTGAGCCACGGGGAGTGTAGCCAATCTAGGGGGGAGGGGTGGGAGGTGAGGGCAGCCATTTGACATACGTGAAAAGCTGGAATGTGTGAGTTCCTGCATAGCGTATCGTCACGTCATTTCAGTGGGCTTCAGTCCCTAGTGCATACATTTCGCGCCTACCGTATCGAAAAAATATGGCGTGCTTACCGCACTTGGATAGAGCCTGAAACGCTCCTGCAGAATGAAAATAAAAGTATGGGGATAGCATTATAAATGTCCAACATACATCAACTACCATTCAGCAACCCCGGAGCAGGGTACGAAGGCAGCAGTCACCACATGTAACCAATGGCAACTTCATTTCTTAACTGTAGTGTACGGCACAAGAACGAGGGCTAACCAAAGGGGTTCCCTCATATAGTGAAAGTAAACACGGAGTAGTTAAAGAGACTGGCCAAGCAGTGAAGGGTAGAAACCAGAGCCCAGCTGACCGAATTGAGTTGCCAGCTGGGTGGTCTGGCGCCAACTCAGTTAAGCTGTAGAAGAATACGTTCGGGCTGTTGATTTAGAGGATTCCACGAAAATAACCAAGGGAACACTCACCTAGTTGAGAGATAGGTGGACCATCTGAAGTGCGCACCTACATGCAATCGGTAGCGAAAACTGTGGCCCCGGCGCTCCAGCATGGCCTCACTCCTGGCGCACTTGGCGAGCCGCGCCCACCTCTAGCGTTTTCTCGTGTCTGAGTCTCTGGACCCTCAGCGGAGATGGCGTTATCGTGAAGAGAGCAGCTTCGATGAGAGTTGCATCAATGCGAAAATCATCGGGTCTCATTCCTAGGGTTCTGGGCCATTTCCTCGGTTTTTTTTCCTCTTTCGTGCATCACTGACCATCTCCAACTTAACTTGCAATGGGGTACTTTTCATAGTGAACTCCATCTTTAGGCATGTGAACTCAACACTTCGATCGTCAGCTACTGCGCTTCTTTTCTTAAAGATCGTGTCTCTTTTACTTCTTGAATCAGGAGGCTTTATAGGTCAGCTCAGGTGAACACCTTTTTGTACAAGGGATTTGTTTGACCACCTAGAAGCTCCTTTCGCTCTTCCAAATTAGTTGAGAGTAGTGCAATCGTCCCGTCGCGAGCGAAGGGCAAAACGCATGGGCGGCTGAAGTGGCACAAGGGGGAGTATGGCATTTCCTGACTCCAGAAGCTCGTTGTGCACAATTGGAACTTCCGTTGTTTTATGAATCATGGGACCACCTCCCACGCCTTTCTATCACCCCATTCAGGAAGGCGACAAGAGTTGTTCGAAGGAGGATCCCATGACAAGGTCAGAGGTCGAGGAAGGGGAGGCTCACCTCGTGGGAAAAGAGGTGGTCCACCTGGGATGTGGGTGGACACGATACACCCGCCGCCGATCTATCATGGTCCTCCCCGCGGTACTATCAAGCTATGGGGGCGGTGTGCCCACTAGCTGTTTGACCACTTAGCCGTTTAGCAGAGGGAGAGAGAGCTAGCTTGGAAAAGGGCAGCACCACTGAGAGTCGCATCAATGCGAAAATCAATGAGAGAAGAAGGGTCCCATTTTCTAGGGATCTGAGCCGTTTCTCGTAGTTTTTAATCATCCCTGCAACACTGACCCCTATTTCTGATGAGCTGTCTTTTCATCTCAAAATCCGCATTTGAAGGATCGAGTTGGAGTAGCTCTCACCATTGGATTCTGCCAAATCTGCCAATGTCGTCTCATTCTGCCATTCTGTCTGTCACAGAATTCCCTACCTCCTAGAAACCCGCCTGGGGAGATCGGGTGGAATGTGGGAGGAGTGGTTCATGTCTCGAGATGTACAAAACGTACATAAGCTAAGCGGAACCCCGCCCGTAGTGGGCGTGGTGTGCATCGGAATGAGCGGTACTGACGACCAAAATTTCAATTTCGATTCCAAAACAACTCAGAGAGGGGAGAGAAGCTGTGCACTGAGTTGCTCAAGAAGACCATCTCCCGATGGGCGGGGCGTTTTCTAAAAAAGCGGTGCTCATTGGAAAAGTTAATGAATCAATGGGAGAAAGCTTACAGAGCAAAAGAAAGTTGGTGAAGGAGAGCAGTATCTATGGTGTCCCCAGCATCATGGCATGGGCTGGGCCCTACCTACAATGGGCGGAGTGTGTCTTCGAGTGAACAACATAGTTCTCATATTTCGGTCCCAAGAGGTCCCGGAAACTCGGAGAGAAGTGATAGAGGTCAGCGAAGGAAAGGAGGCCAGCTGCTATTGGTGGGCGAGGTCTGCACCAAAGTTGACAGAATTTGTCACAAAGCTTTACAATTCGGTTTAGGAGCGGTGTAGTGACCGAGGATAACTGGATAATGGTCGGCGAAGGAAAAAGGCCCAACTGCCATTGGTGAGCCCAGATGCTTCAGAGTGGACGAAGTTTCCAAAAAGGATGTCCAGAGACAGTCCAGGAATCGGGGAAAGCGGGCAGTGCTTGACGAACGAGGGAAGGCAGATCCATCGGTAGTGGAGTACCCTGTGGGCGGAGCTAAAATCTAAGTCGCAATATGATTGGAGGGTTGCCCGAAGACTGAGAAAACAGTGGACAGGATACGGCTTTGGGTGATTTGAATATTCGCAGTGTATCGGGCTAAGTTTGGGAAACTTTGCTGCTTCGTTTCATATCGCAGCAGAGCTGTTCTGTACGAGAAACATACTGCTACGCCACTGGCTGAATTGATGTGGTGATCTCTTCGAATATGAAAAAAAGAAATGGACTGTTGGTAAAGAAAGAGAAAGAAAGTAGTGAGAATTACAGAAAGTACGAGCCTTACGCTGCGGAAAAGTCTAATGTTAGATGCAGGCAGGAAGATGAGAGCTAATGTGGATTGCTGAGAGGGTAAAGAAGTGCAAGTAGAGAGAGCATAGCAGAACAACACTGCGACTCAGATAAGATAGCAAACGGTGGGCGGATTGCGATAGTTTTGGTGGGATTTGATCAAAGTCTTACCGCCTTAGTGATGCGTTTCAATATGCTAACTTGGCGCGATATCTGCAGTGAAGGACCGCAAACCTCTACCCATGGGAGCGACTGCCTAAGTGCATCTGAGTCTAGACCTTGCCTTCAATCAACAGATCTCCACTCATAATTCATTGAAATGAATTTCGAACGAGTCGGCAGCTCGCCTTGGAAGGTATGTGATAGCACTTGGGCTTTGCAGAAAATTATGGCGGCGAACACCTGAGATGTGAACTTGGATGGACTGCGAACTGACAGTTCGCCAATCAGCACCATCTATCATCTGATTGGCATCCAGTCTGCGTTTTTCTGGCTCGAAACTAAAACTGAGACATTTTAGGTTTGAGTTCTGCGTTTGAAAGCAGGAACCGAGATTCTAAGAGAAGTTTCGATCGAACGATCAGGATCTCCATTATTCTTCGGAGGATGCTGTAATTGATTCTGACAAAAAAAAGTAAGCAAAAGGTGGAGACCAACTTTGCAAAGGGACCGGCGCAGTTGAAAGCGTCATTGTTCGAGCAACTGAATCTTACCTACTCTGACGAAATCACAATAAGTGATGCTGGATTTGCGGTTAGTATAAGTACTTAACTTGAACACTATCGTGTTGCTGAGTTGCTGGGCTTTGGGCAAAACTCTAGGCCGTGGGGATCAAACCTCATCTCCCGCTTTTCGAACGTTGTTCTAACAGTTTCACTACCGGGGTACCATTTCACCTTAACGTAGTTTTTGGAAGTATTAATTACTTATCGAGGAATTATGGTGATCCGCCAACTACGTAACCTTTTAAAAAGAACGCCCCTCGAAAGCCGCCCATAGTCAGGGATACTCAGCAGATAGCGTTCGCGTTGGTTCGGTAAGGTTTATCAAATCAGGTTGTAAAAATTAGTTAATTGGGAGGGCAACATGCTTTCCAAAATATTATCCGAAATTTCTACGTAAGCTTATGGCTTTCAGCACATAGCTCCGTCGCTGGTACTGCTTGACGCATAACAGGGCAATGCCATCAAGTCTTTTCAGTCAGTCGTCAGGCTCTTTCATACAGGCCGTGCAACTCTGCTGCCAAGTTTCCTTTCAATAGCTGCGATCATGGTGAAAAGAGTGGAAACGAGCATCAATTCCACATGCAACGATGGCACAAGCAAATCAGCGGGATTCAGGTACAGAAAAAGTGGGGGAGAGGTGTGGGGCAGGTATCCGAACAAAAAAAAAGAAAAATAGAACTGAAGAAAAGAGGCTCAAAACAGTCGGAATAAGGACACCTTCTCGCAGTTGATTCCGAAGGAGCTAATCACGAAGGAAAGCTGGGTGACATCTAGGCAATCAACAGAGGAAGGGTGGTGGAAAGTCTAGTGGTGAATACAAGCTGTCCAACAGTTCAAGGGCAGATAGCTATAGCCTCGTCTATCAGATGCCTGGTTCGATTAAAATCTCAAGATTACAATAGCAGTGGAAACTAGCTGGAAACTGCTCTGTAAGATGACGGAGGAACGTTTGATGATTGGAGGCGAGAACAAAGCAAGACATATCTGCCGATTGGTCGTTCAGTCGGGAAGATCTCGCCGAGAACGGGATTCCCTATGAAACAATCGACATCGATCTCCAAACCGATCCGACTTTCATGTCATTACCGACCCGGCCATACACATCCGCTCACATTCCGTGGCTGACAGCATTCCGTCTTCTCACAAAATACACAGGCTGACAGTATCGAAAAATATTCCTACTCCTACAGTACTCACGTTGCTAATTTTTTGAAAAAGTGAGGAATAAAAAAAGAGGTATGGGAGCCCTTGTTAGGAAGGACATTGAAGTGAGTGGGCTACTTACGGAACTTAGGACTCAGCCTTAGGGAAGATAAGGGATTCTGAGAGGTGCCGTGAGCAACGTTTGTCCTCCGCGGCGTTTCTTCCCTCTCCTGTACTTAGCCCTAGTGTCACTTACAAGCGGTTTTTGAATGCCCTGTTTCGAATGTCTCCCTGGAGCCATGAGCGCCGAAGAAAGTGTAAGTTCCATCCAAAATACGGGCAATTGAGCCTCTCATACCATCACGACAACGTCTCTGTGCCAAGGATGCTTTCCAGTGTAACCTAATCGGTTTAAATATCTTCACATTGTGATATTCCATGTAACTTCTTGAATGGATCCTTCCGCTGGATCTGCTTCTATTCATTCTTTGCCTTCCACTCACCGAGGCATCAATGACTGAGAGAGACTACGCCTTCATTTTGAGCTGTTCAAGGAGAGCTGGAGAGCTGTAGCAAGCGGAAGCCTTTTGAGAGCATCACATCATTTAAATAATAGTTCATTGTTTATTGTCAAAACCTTGCACAAGGCAGCCGCAAGGTATAACTACAATACACACGACTAACGTTAGGAAGAACAAGCGGAAATCCCGAACGAGGGAAATAAACTAACCCTGTCCACCACCGCAAGCACCAGATTTCCGCTTGTTCTTCCTAACGTTCCGTCAGAAACGCTAGGGAGAGGAGGCGTTTGGCGGTTTAACACGTTGACGACAACGCGCGTTTGGGCCATTTTGGCCGCGTTGGACAGCGGCGATTTTGCTAGCGCGGCGGCCGCGGGACACATGCGTCCTGCGCTGTCTCTCAAGCCGCGTTTTTCGGAGCTCAGAATGAAAAAAGCTTGTAACGCGACATGACACACATTCAGCTTCCTTATTTAATATAACACTATAGAAAAGTAAAAATTTGGCAAGAAAATTCACCATGAAAACGCTCATTAAGGCGAAAAATGATCGAAATTGGTAACATATAAAGAACTTTTCTGTGGACTAGTGGAAGCGAAAAAAATGAAATGATAGAAGGAGTGGCTCGGTCGACCACTGGACGATCAAGTGCATGAGGAAAAACTGTCAACTAAGGAGGAAAAAAGCGGAAAAGAACTAATATTTTGACGTGGTCCAACGATGCCTCACACAAGCAGCGTTGAACCACGATGTAGCGAATGACTGGTTTGAACACATTCTGCTTATTCTTATTATTATTCTCACTAAGTAAGAAGATTTCAATTTGTACTTGTACTTTCTAGGAAGTACCAAAGTTGTAATATGCAAAATGAGAATCGAATTCTTCCCAAAAATAACGCAGGAAATTTTCTAGAGGTGCAAGATCCCGGAGAGCAGTATCCCCTTCAAAAATGAACCTTACAAAAGGGAAGTAGCGCCGTAAAAACTCTTCCACGCATGTCGAAATCAAAAGTTACCCATCATAAAAATGTTTTGAAGACGATGGCGGGAACTTTCCATGTAACGCTAGGTGATTCCTTTCGAGTTTCGCACTTTCTCACTCCATCACCTTTTTTAAAGAAAATCTTCCGTACAGTGAGCAAGTTTTTGGATTTGCAACAATTTCTCTATCTGTGGAGTGCAAAATATTCTGCGTTGTTTTTTTCTGAGATGAGTTTATTCATGAATTTACGAGCCCGAGTGTTTTTCCTCTTAAATGGTGGTTTCCTTCACACCCCTTTAAAAGATTTCACCAGTAAACTTCAAAATAGTTCAGAAAATATGCTACTCATAGATTTCGATCTGTTTTTGCCTGTTATTCCTTTTATTTACCTTCTCATCCCACAAAGAGGATGTCGAAAAATGGCAGAGAAGTGAAGATTTCGCAAGTTCAGGGGAACCTTCGCCAAATCTAAGCATATTTACCTTTCTATGGACCACGTCGTTTATAATTCAGTTGAAGCACGATCTATTGATTGAATACATGAAACCCAGAAAATAATGTGCGATGCGCGAAAAAACTGCATGAAATGGGTGCAGGGCACATACGTTCCGCGCTGTCCGACGTGGCCTGTAAAGTGTGGGACGTATGTGTCCTGCGTTGTCGTCAACGTGTTAAAGGACATATCTCAAACCTTGAGCGATCTTTAGGCCTTTGAGGAAGACGATCTCGTCGAAACGTCAGGCCACTAATAAAGTTCCACCTAACAACCTCGTTGGCAGAAGTATAACACTCATAATTACAACAATGCCGAGGTTTTACGAAGAGAGAAGCTGGAATCAGTTTCAACAGTGGTTTTGGGAGAAATAAATTCAGATCTCGCAACATATGAAGCTATAGAGCTCTATATTCAATTCGAGACTTGCATAAGGAATTTTCTCTGGCCCTCCTCTTTTCTTTGAATTCATTAATGTAATAATGTAATAGAACTGTAATATTGTACTGTAACTGGAATGAAACATGAATGCAATAGAACTTAGACGTACCTATTCTAGCTATTTCTGTTAGAATCTTGAAAACTCAGTGACATCAAAACACTTTCTTCGCGAACATAAGGTGTGCAACTTATATGTATAATTTTATTTCTACCTGACAATTGTATGTAGTAATTTGGATTAATTAGACTCCCCTCTAATGAATATCTTTGAGTGAAATTACTTTCTTTTTTTTCTCAAGTAATTGAACGTCTTTTTTTTCATGATTGCTGAGACCGTAGTCACACAATCTAACGATAGATATAGATCTAAGGTAGATTTTGTTAAGCATAACTACTAAGTTTTTGTTATTGTTACATATTCCATCACTATTGAGTGAAGTTCAAGCTGAAACCACTCAAAAGATATGGACTTATTCATACTCGCACCAAGCCACACTGTACTGTGCAATAGCTGATTACTGTATCACTTTCTTATATTATGTAAAATCTACTCTGTCGCTCTGTTCTCCATAGCGGGAAAATGTGAGCGGCATTGAATTCCGGAGTGCAAAGACCTGTTACAAATGTAAGTCAGTCATTGCTGTACCGTGTAATAACCTAGGATTAGAAGGCACAGAGAGAAACATCAGAAAGCCGATTAGAATGTGGTGAAAACATGATAGCATGCCCCTATCGTTCTCCAATCGTTGCGCAATCAGATCTGAATTCTTTCTGGCGTTTAAAGATTCGAAGTGACGGGATTCACGGAGCGTAATTGGCTGTACGACAACTATTATGAATTGCGATTGGCGGAGACACGCTTATTGTCGAGTTCGACAAGAAGGCCTCACGCTCTAGAACTGCATTTTTACTCTAATGGTCAGATCACATCAGTGAAAATTATTAGACAGGCCGTAAAGGCAAGGTGTTCTGCGAGATTTAATTGTATGTAAACGAAGACGTCGATTAAAAACTCTTTTCCTAGCATACTTTTTCTGCAGAAGAATGCAAAAGACCTGTCGTGGAATATCGGGCATTGTTTTTTCCCACAGACAATATGATCTTGAGAAGGAACTGAAAATACAAAACAGTTGGATTTACAAACTCAATGTTCGCCTGGAACGATCGCAGACAGCAGTCAAGAAGACGTTAGGCAGCGAACCAAGTAACCAGCTATCTGATATTTATGGGTAGGTATCGACCTAAAGGAAGCGATTATGACGAAAAGGGAGCGCTTCGGCGAAGTATATGCGAAGCAGTTACTTGGCTGCTAAGGAAGCGATATGTGGCGCTTTTACGACGAAAGGTTCACTGGTTGCTGAGCAAAGCTTCGGAAGCACTACTCCCCAAAAGCGGTGTGCGCACTAGTTCAGTCGACGATTTAGACGAGTTGTGTGCTGCCAGCAGCGGCACAACTGGAGCAGCTCGATCAAAGCACGGAATGGAGGGTGCCGTCGAACGCGTTGCGGCAAACACCTCCATACGCCCGCCGTCTCAGCCGCTGCCGAAAACCAAGACGACCTCCACGACTTCCAATCTTGTTTCGAAGGAAGAAGCACATCCCACTCCTCTCCAATTATAGATAGCGAACGGTTGACCTTGATTCCGGTGGGGCGGTGAGGGAAGAGGGAAACAAATTTCTCATTTCTCGAGAACAAGACTTGGATCTCCTTTCTTAGCTCAAAAATTACTCACCTTCTCGCTCGAAAAGCTACTTTGTTCATCCACTCCGTACCTTCTTCCCCTACTTTAGAAAATCATAGCAAGCGCGCCACAGTGCGAAGGCCCCTCACACTAAGTTTGGGATGAGGAGCTCTAATGATGAAGAGAACAAAAATTGCTTTCATCTCGGAGTTTCTCACTTCCTCCCCCTTAAGTTGAAGTATTCGGGATCACACTGCAAGTTGCTTACTCATCTCTTCCAAAACTTGGACTCAGGTTTCATCTCGCCGGAGGGTGCAAACGGACAGATAACCCCGTCCAGCATGCAGGAGCCAATTACTTCTTCTGAATAAATCAAATATCTAATAAAATCGTAATAAAATCAAATATCTGTCGTGCTCTCAACCCCTGACTGAGATTTCCGCTAGAAAAGCGCTTGAGGCATACTGGATTCACGCGCGGAAACTCAGAATGAATAACCGCAATGAGCGTCTATCCGCCATAAATGATTTCATGTCGTCCGCGCCAAATTGTGAGCTACTGATGTGAACACTGAGACGTGCAGGTCTAAAGTTTAGCCTTTATACAAAAACTGCACATTGTGTCTCACTTACTAACCACAACTAACCTGGAGTGGAGCTGTTCTGCTCCCGCGGTGGTGGACTGGGTGAGCTTATTTCCCTCGTTCGAGATTTCCGCTTGTTCCCCCTAACGTTCCGTCAGAAACGCTAGGGAGAGGAGGCGTTTGGCGGTTTTAAAGGACATATCTCAAGCCTTGAGCGATTTTTAGGCCTTTGAGAAGACGATCTCGTCGAAACGTCAGGCCACTGATAAAGTTCCACCTAACAACCTCGTTGGCGGATGAGCAACATTATAATTGCTTTTCCTGGATTCTCTTGAGGTCTTGTTTCACACGTAAACCTTTAGATTTATTCCATCACTTGAATAGTGAAAGTGCTGAAAGATCTGATAAATTGATGCATTCAAAATAATAAATAAAACGAGATAAGGCAATGCTACCACAGATGAAGCAATGGCAAGGGGAATATCTCAAACAGTAAATTAATATTCGCATAAGCACAAAATAAGAAATAAATTATTTCTGTTTCCATACGCGAATTCGGTCACTGAAGCTTCAGAAGATGAAAAATATTGGAGGTACTGAATGGAATGATACGGTCGGAGAGCTGTGAACAAAAACATTACATCTAATAAAATTTGACTTCTGCTGAGGACAACAAGAGGACAGGTAAGAACATATGGGTGTATTTACGAGGCAATTTTAAAAATATCAATGTAATCGTATTTGTTGAGAAACGACATGTCCACAACAGACTCGATGTGGAGCCGAAGTTGAGAATGAGCAATGTGGATGAGAACTAGGGCAAAAATCGCTGTTTTCAGAGTTGCAGCTTGGGATGAGCCCGTCAAGGTTGTATTCCGAGCCGGTAGCGCACACAATTCTCTCTGAAATGATGTTTTTGAGGAATATGCACCTAAATCGAGCTCAAACCCACTCTGCTTGCCCTTTCTTATACAGTAGCGGTCAGAAGTGTTCATCGAGACCGTACTTCGTACATAATTTTGTTCTCACCTGAACAATTTCTCCAAGGATTGGTATGGTTGTTTTTTGGTGTTTTTGAGTCCTTGAGTTTCGAGCATTCAAAGTATTTGGAAGAAAACTCTCCAACTTTCGTCTTTTTATTGGGGGAGGAGAGAATGTACGGAGAACAGCTCCGGCGAACACTTTTGAGAGCATATACAATACACTACTGTACATACAGGGGAGGGCCAATAAAAAAACATTTTGTCTCCGTACTCAAATGGATTTCACACTTAGCTCAACTCAAGCGAGTACGCCCAATCTAGAACTGAAGAGCATATTTCATTTTATAAGGAATTCTTCATAGTGACCATTTACGTGAGCAGCATCAGAAAATTTGTTCCCGGAAATATGGTGCACTGGTCGAGCTCAACTGGCCGAGCTCAGTGGGGCCCTTGACGTATCGTGTACCATTACGGCGGTGCGGGTTCCGAGGGGGTTTGCATACTTAGAGGTAATGTCCCTGTGAAGCTATCCTACATTGAGTCGATTCAAGAAATAATGTGAAAGCTTTAGCCTGATCCAATTACTGGAGGCCACCTTGAGCTCGATGACTGTGACAGATTACGTCGTATACTGAAGACCGTGAGGGTAGTGAAGGGGGGATTGCGTGCACTTATAGAGGAACATTCAGGGAATATTTTGCCACACAATTTTCGGTGGCAATCTCTGTGAAGAAAAATGAACCGAGGTGTGACATAAGCAAAATGTCTTTTTTTTTGCCCCTACCCCTGTATAAGAGGGGAGGGGAAGCAAAGAGAGTCCCTTTCCCTTCACATTCAAATGGAATTAACTACAATTCACTACATTGAACCAAATCATTCCAATTAAAAATTGAAGAGCACATTCCACTCTATTGGAAATCCCTGATCAACCTTCCTTAACGACGACATCAGAAAAGTTGAAATATGATGTACGGTTCAAGCTCAACGAGGTCTTCCGCGGAATGTGGACCATTGCGACATTATCTGGAATGCTGGCCAGAAGGGGTCTTGCGTTATGTAGCACATTCAGGCTGACTACAGCTACAGCAGGTCCTCCTTGAGCTAGACGCGACCACGACAGATGACGTCATATTCTGAGGACGGTGAGGGCAGTGAGGGAGGGTCTGCTTTTACTTATGGGGAGACATTTATGGAATATTATGCCGTAAAACTTTCATCAACAGCGGCCCCCGTGCAAAGAAAAGTTTAGTAGTGCGCGCCATGGTCAAAGTAGCCCTTCCTTTTGGTCCCTCCTGTACACTGCTGGAAAAATGCGATCGCTACTGTGTCGCAGACTATTAGATGAGCCAAGCCCTGTCATGGCCAAGGATTCACTAATTAACGTTGAAATTCAAAGTGGGAGGTGGGTGTCGTAAACACAGCAATCATACATTGAAAAAACAAACAGTTCCTTCTCCATTTCCCGATTTCGAAAGCAATCACTGTTCACATACTGAGTAAGGTCACCGGGTGTGGGTTCGTTTCCGCCTGGGGCGAAAAAGTTTTCCGATAATCCAGCGCTCTTGTGAAACTTTTGTAGCATTAACTGCTGCGTTAAGACAGCAGTTATTGAAAAATCAAGCCTAAATTGCTATTCACACCAATCTTCTGAATATACAGGGGTGGCCAAAAAAAAAAAGAGACACTTTGCTCGTGGCACACATCACCAAACTTTTCGTCCCCCAGAGTGCCGCCGTTTATGGGAGTTTTATGGCATAATACTCCTTAGATGTCCCTCCCTAAGCAGAAGCAGTCCCTCCTTCACTTCCCTCACCGTCTTCGGAGTATGACGTCATCTGCCGTCGCCGTCGAGCTCAAGAAGGTCTTCCATAATCGCTCCATACCGAAGCAGGAACGAAATTCCACCAATCGTTTAGCTCATAAATATCTTCTCAAAAACTGCTCCTTCAACGATGCGAGACCCCTTTCAGCCGGCGCTTCCAACACCCTCATAATGGTCCATGATCCGACGAGGACCACGTTGAGCTCGAACCGCGCACAACACTTCCATGATAAATTCTTCTGATGTTGTCGGTTTAGAAGGCTATCATGACGTTTTCTGACAGTACGGGATATACTCTTCAATCTTCAATTGGGAGCATTCGATTTAAATTTAGCGAAGTTTCATTAGTGCCGTTCTGAGCGAGAGGTGGAGTGTCTCTTTTTTTTGGCCACCCCTGTATACCCATCGGCACCAACACTTCCGATAGACTCCTTCTACTAACATCCTGAATACGATCTCCAAGTCAAGTCTTCCTCAATAACGCTTACAGGAGCGGACGTTTAACCCTAGATTGAAATGGTACGGGGAAAATAAACAGATATTTTCAAGCACAATTGAAAAATGTAACGACCCACCTTGTCGGCTGTAGCTGATCGGAGTGCGCTTTGTAGTGGCTTCACGAGGCAAGGGCAAAGCACTCGCGAATATGAATGGGTTATATTCTTGTGGTACAGAAGAGGTCACATGAGCTCTATCCAACGGACTAGGCAGCTTTTCCTCGCGCACAGGTGACAGGCGGCTCATTTTGAGTGGAATTAGTAACGATGAAACGGCTGCTCTTCGATGGTCATCAAATGGCCGTGGAGGAAAGTTCGGTACAGAGCTGAATTCCCTTCGTTTTTCATTAACGAATTCCTGAAGTAATGGAGGACGTTGAGTAGCTGTCGACTCAAAAGGCATTGGTCTCTCCACTCTGTTAAAATTTTCATAACCTCCAAGTCCCATGAAGGGTGAGCCCTGTAACCCTCCATTTCGTGCCTGTGCGCAACCTTCTGCTCCAGAGTTCAAGTTGCATCCAGTCCTGGATGTTTCTGGCGACCCAACAGGTCTCTTGACCCATTCATACCTTTCGGGATCTATGTTTTCACGTTCTATGTTTGTTGGACCACGAGATTCCGAACATCCGCCAGATCTTGTACTGCAGTCACTTCCTGACCACTCCGCTCCGCTGAAACGCTGTTGCAGCCTGGCCTGTTCACGGGGAGGTTCAATTAGCTTTTCTCTCGAATTACCTTTTTGACAACGGCTAGAGGGAAAACCCTGTCCATTGGAACACCGTGTGGCCTGTTTTCGGCAGTTGTCCTCCCAATTTCGTTCTCCAGAACAGTCGTTGGGGTCACAGCAAGACGACCCACCACGAGGCTGGGATCGGATGGAGTTATTCGCTTCTTCTGGGCCATCACTTTGCATACCGTATGGACGCGGATTAGGCCTAAGCCCTCGGCGTGGATTCAGCGGCTTCGGTGCTGGTAGCATAGGCAATCCTGAAACGATTTCTCGACATTCGAACATAACTAATCTAATCCTATGACATTTCCTCCAAAACAAAGCCACATGTATTTTGGGAAATGATGACGAAAACCATAATTAGGCGTTTGCGGCGGTGATCACGTCGATCGGGAGTTCAAACATTGACTCTAACAACTGTAATTGTAATTGTTTGTTAATTGTATTTGCCAAGTAATTGTTCAGCACAGATAGTCCAGTAAAATGTAATACAGCTCTTACCAGGGAGGTCTTTGAGGAAATGCCCAGCTAGCCCAAGCGCCACGCCTTTTTGACATAAATTTTTGGCAAATCGCCTCATATGGGTTATTGATGGTCAAGATGGTACTATGGCATCCATTATTGACTAAAAGTATGGTTTTGCTGCATCATGCAAGCGCCACTCGAAAATGCAAAAATTTGTCGCCCCGGGAATCGAACCATGGGCCACCTTGACATCTTTTTTTTGGAGTTCAGAAGGTCGCTCAGTAAAAATGAAACACAGTTCTATGCTTCGTGCAGTTGTCTCGACATAATGCAAACAAGTATTTTGAGAAAGCGCGGCATGCCCTGAAAGACCTTCCTTGTTAGTGGAGTCGAAACCGTAGTACAGCTCAAGAGAAAAATGTACAGGGAGAGGCAATGAAAAAAGCATTCGGTTTCCACACTCAAATGGATTTATTCACATTTTGTCATGTTCAAACCGAATGCTCCAAAATTCAAATTGAAGAGCACGTTCAATTTCATGCAGAGAAGCTTCATGTTATCCATCCTTCGTGGACGGCATCAGAAAAATCTGCCCCAGAAACATGGTGCACTAGCTAAGCTCAACGGGGTTCTCGACGAATCGGGTACCATTACGAAGTTATCTGAGAAGGGAGTTCGAAGGGATTTGCATATTCAGGGGTGATGTCTCTAGAGAACTACCCGACAGTGAATCGATTCAAAAAATTGTGTAAGAGCTTCAAGCAGGAGCAATTGCGATAGGACCACTTGAGCTCGACGACGATGGTAGATGAAGCAATATTCAGGAGACGGTGGGGCCAGTGGAGAAAGACTTGCGTCTGCCTATAGAAGGACTGTAGAATAATATTATGCTGTGAAACTCTCGTCAATGAAGGCAATCTATGCGATGAGAAAGAAGGAGAAGGAGAAAAACAAGTACGAAATGGGCAAACGATCTTTTTGCCCCCCCCCCCTTCCTGTACAACGATTTCGGGTAAGGAACGAGGTACAAGTTCTTTCACCCCTGTTGAGAAGAGCGATATTTAACGACCAACCACAGAGAGGTTAAGGATTTATCTGATTTGGATGGATACCCTCCTCGAGGTCCGTGTCGCATCCTTACTATTACACTATGTCTATCTGAACAAAATGTAAATCATAAAAGCAAAAGTTACCTGGCGGTGGCACCAAGCCGAGGTCCTGTCCACAACAAATGAACCTTCGTATTCGCTTGTTAAACTCGCAATTGTAGCCACGTTCGCAACGCTTAAACTCACGAATACTATGTTGGCCTAGTTTCGATGGAAATTACTTTAGTTTTAGAAAACCCGACCTGGAAGTAGCAGTCTCGCAGGCGATTTCCGTAGTCGATAAACACTGAATTACTTGGATCATTGCATTGTGGTAATCCTTGGCTGGACCTGTAAAGTCAATATAACGTAATATGACTTCCGACGGGTAGTGATATCATTCAGTGTACTTTGTTCAGGTAAACTGATTTGAATTGTCCTTCACCGAACAGTACACTCTCGTCCTTTTTGGAAAATTTTCCCGAAATTTTCTTCTGTGCAATTTACTTGACATACTGACGTCTTAGTGGTTGTCGTAGTGCTGACGGTCGTCGTGGTCGGTTTTCTGTTCCGAGGCCTTTTTGATCGATGCCTGTCTTCTTCCTTGTCCCATTCCGAACCTGTGCGCATGAAGGCATGAGATTGGAAAATTACAGAACATTCCAAAACGATGGTGGTTTCTAGCTCATGAGCAGGTCTGATATGGAAATGGTTGCTCCGGAAGTTTTCAAAGCGTGATCCAGAAATTGTGCGGAACCCTGAACCCATGTGTGATTTAAGTTGTTTCCTAATTACCTTTGCTTGATCCTCCGAGAATGACGTCGACCTTACCAAGTCAGCTTTAACTATACCATAGTGGAGCTCGAAGGGGGATTTCCATCTAAAGGGGAAAAGCATCCCATTGCAACTTAAGTTAGAGATGATCAGTGATGCACGAAAGAGGACAAAATCGAGGAAAATGTCCTAGAACCAAAAAAATTGGACAAGATGATTTTCGCATTGATGCAACTCTCATCGGTGATGCCCTCTTCACGATAACGCTATTTCCGCCGAGTGCCTAGAGACTCATACACGATAAACGCGAGAAGTAGGCGTGGCTCGCCAAGTGGGCCAAGAGTAAGGCCATGCTAGACCCCGGGGGCATATCTTTCGCTGCCAATTGCATGTTGGTCCGCACCCACAGGATGTCCGTTCATCTCTCAGCTAGGTGAGCTTCCCCTTCGCCGACCTTACAAGGGAGGTCGTTCAAGACGTGGAGCGCTTTTTCAAAACGGTTTTTTGCATGATATAGGGGCTCGTTTATGGAGTGCAAAACTATGCTTCATTTTTCCTTAACGGTCCTATGAATACCAAAAAAAGAGCAAAAAAAAATTCTTGAGGGACTGCCGTTTTCACTGCTCCATTGTGGAGCATGTCGTCCGAGGCGCCGCCTATTGTCATTCTGAGAGGTTCCCGTTAACCGTATAACGGATAAAACGCAAAGTTTGCCCAACATGATGCGTTTGCCCGAGCCATGTACTGAAGAAAGTGCTACGGTGTTGTGAGCAATTTGCGCACCTCCCTTACATGGTGCTCGAATGGCCTAGTGGATAGTGTGGCGGACTGGAATTGGCACGATGGAGGCGCGTTATCTGGATCGAGTCCCCAGCAGGGTCAAGCGAGATGTTGAGGAAAATTTCGAAATACGACCCCCCCCCCCTCCCTACCGTGGCCCAAGATCAAGAAAGACTCTAT
>KZ345617.1:21350-37191 GCA_002352805.1 Teladorsagia circumcincta
TTCTATGGTGGATACCACGGGGGAACAACTGGGCAGGAAGTGGGCAGAATGCATGGCTTTTGGGATAAACACCGGTCCTTAACAAATGGACAACACTAATGATACATTCGCATGTTATCTTAACCTTGTGATAGAAAGTCCGGAGAAGTGCTCTCCAGGACAAGATAGCAAGGAGTGCCCCGCCATCAAAACTGGATTTTCACCAAACTCTTCTTTGCAATAGTTTTGCTTTATGATTTGATGCCCTGTCCTATTAAAACATCTAAAGTAATGTACTCGAGTGGCTTCTCGTTCATGTCAGACATCAGACCTTGAGAGTGTCCGAATGCTCTTTTACACCAATTTTTCATTTCGCGGTACGAAAATGGCAAGAAGGACCGCAGGTTTCTGCACTTGATATTTGTCCCGGTGCTAGCTGTAACCCTCGACTCCCCTTCCTTTCCATTTGCGGTGGTTCCTAAGGTATTGAAGCGTTCAACCGTTACCTATGAAAACTCCTTTGTTACCTTGAACTGAGGCTAGATGCAGCGTGCCACAGCCCTTTTACGGTTCAATCTGAGCAATGCCATACCGTGGTTTTATTGTCTTACTTATTTTAGGAACTGTATGATATTAGGTGCGTGTGGGAAGACGACACTGTTCTTCGTCATTTTATGCCTGAAAAGAAGAAGACAAATAAGAGATCCGGAAATGAGTGGGAATGACCGTGCGCGCTCGCGGTTACCATAATTTTGACCCACCCTGTATTGTTGTTTGGTCGTTCAATGATTTTCTCAAAAAAAAAAAAGTGAATCTAGTATCGTGGGACTGTCAACATAGGCAAGAAAGAGCAAGTAGAAAAAGGGAACACACAGCATGTCCAGGAAAACTATATCAGGATTAGAGAGGAAGAAATGTTGTTCAAATCGTGGTGAGGCAGATTTCAGACTTCGCGATTAATGGTTAGAGCTCGCGCGATTCGCTAGCGATTGGTCACAAAGACTGACACCTGCATTGCTCAACAACAACTCTCAAGACTCACTGTCTTCATCTTCGGGCTGTGAGGTGGTTGTGCGTACTCTTGTTTTAGTGGTGCTGACATGTACTTGTCCCTCCTCGTTCTCTGAAAGATCTTTTATGTACACTTGTTTGTATTTATATGTTCAAGTTGGTTTACCGTCAGATTCCTGCGACGCCGGTCGCTCAATGATGGCTTCTACCACACCTCTATCTGGGCTTCCGCGTCGACTGAATGATTGTGGCTCCTTCGTAGTGGAAGCTGAAGTATTAGGTCATAGCATAATCAGTGAATCACTTTGAGCGTTTATCAATTTTAACTTTTTTTCTTTTTCATTTGTTGTTCTTGTTCATCTGAACGTACACCTCCGTAACCTTCAAAATATTCCTTATACATAGGGATCTGGTCGCTGCCTTTTCTCTAAAATTGCATGAGCTTTTGATTGAAGAAAGATCGGAAGGGTGCAGGGCGATGCGCGTTTAGCAACGTTCGTGCCCCTAGCGGCTTAACAGGAACGTATCCACGCCACTAGCGGCTCTGTGCGCTCGTAAATAGTAACCTTCTTACTCTAGCCGTTGAGCAGAGAGAGAGAGTGTTAGCGTTAAAGAGGGTAGCACAGATGAGGGTGGCATGAATGCGGAAGTCAACCGACAAAAAAGGGATCACGTTTTCGAATTACGCCATCTTCATGTTTTTTCTTCATCCCTCCATAGGCCATCCCTTCCATGATTTTCAATGGCTTACCTTTTCATCGTAAATCCTGCTTCTGAAAATATTACACTTCTTGTCACTATTACTGTTCCAGTTCGCAATTGACACGGTGTGGAAAGGCTCAAAGGCTAAATTTACGATGAAAAAGCAACCCATTCCAAACTAGTTAGGGATGGTGAGTGGTACCACAAAGAAGGAAAAAACTATGGGAAACGGTCTAGAGCCCGAGAAATAGGGCCTTTTCATTTTCCATTGATCTCGGCATTGATGCGACTCCAATCGTTGTGCCCTCTTCAATAAAACGCTCTCTCTGCTATCTAATCACTCGCTGTCTAATCATAGATATAGTGATTCGATAGGCGGTGGGCGTGGATCGCCAAGTGCGCCAAGAGTGAGTCATGCTGGATCGCTGAGGTCAAATCTTTCGCTGCCGATTGCGTGTCAGTCCGCACCCTCAGGAGGTCCGCCTGTCTCCTCACTAGGCGATTCTCCTCTTCTTCGACTTTCGTTGTTATCGTGTAGTCCTTCTTTAATGTGCTCCGGATAGAAACCTTTACGCAAGCTCTTTTACCTCGCATCGGACACAGGTGAACACACATCACAATGCATCTACAATTCTGACATGAGAGGGATTCTTTATATGACACATTCAAAATAGATCAATCCATGGTAGTTCTCCAACATGACTTCGTAAACAGTTTTTTTTTCAAACCATCCCACCCAGAAACTCACACTTTATTTCAATGGCTTCAGCGATCGTTTTATTTGTCCAACAGCAGTAATCCTGAAATAATTAACATGGTAAACAATTAACAGACAAGAAAAAGAAACAGAGGATTATCAAAATCCGGGTTTTCCGTGAAAGCCCGACTTAGCTGTAAGCATGGCCGAACAAAGGAGAAGATTACGATGATTAAACAGCTTATAAAAGGAGAGAATTCCAAGGTTTTTTTTTTCTCAATTTTACACAGTTTTTCACAAACATTTTTTAAGTGCACATGAAACTACATACTTTCATTTCCAGTTAATTCACCACCTTATTCAACAAATAAATCGCATGTGAATTTGATTAAATGAGAGGCGAGTTGGGTTTTTTCAACAAGATCCAAATCAAATATGAAATAAAAATACCTGGTAACCAGGGACAAGAACTGGAAACCGTTCACAAGCAGTTCCTCCCGGACAAGTGGACTCATTATAGGCCCCAAGTTGTTGCTCGCATTGTTGCAGATCTTCCGAGATAGGGTTTATGTAGACGAGATTCCCTAGACGTGTTTGTAACGTTGCAATATGATAAATCAAGGATATCAACCCCATAAAGTTCATAGCTTTTAAAGCATGACCTACCAGATGGACAGGTGACTTCCAAGCCAGCATCAGCGAAAATTTGCATGAAGAATCCGGCATCAGTCATGGAAGGCACCAAGAAAAGCATGAACGCAAACTGGGACAACATCGTTAAAACCTGAGCGTCAGTCAGCAAATTACTCCACAAAAAACCCTGACGCTATTACGGAATGTGTAGTAGTGGATATCCTGATGATCGAAAATGAGCAGTCCGGAAACCCGGCTTGAACCTGAAGGCTAATCCGGAGAAACCATGAAACACCGCCCACTGCTCCTTTGTTCCTTGACACCTTGTGCGACTCAAATACACACAGCGAAGTGTCAACGGGGCCACTGACAATTATAGCATCCCTCAGCGCCGGACCTCCAACGATGCAAAAAACAACACCGATTGGGGCCCGTGTGGTATTACGAATTTATTTGAACCTTTAATGGATCCGTCAGTGACGAGCACACATTGCCATTTTATAACATTGAAGAGGGTGATCACCCACTTGTCTTCAAGCGCCGATCATAAGGGAGGTCCTTCAGGGCAAGCCGCGCTTTTTGGAAACGGTTTCCTGCATATTGTAGGGACTCATATGTAGACCACAAGACATGTTTTTTTTTTCGCTGAACGGTTTCAATAGCATCAAAAAAGTGGTGAATGATACTCCCAATGGTTCGATCCTTCGCGGCGACTAAATTTTGCAGTCAATGTTGCGGCTACTTGTTGCCTTCAAAATGGGCCTGGCGATGAATGTGGTATCTGATTTTGACATTTACCCCGATTCGGTACCAACCTACAGGCGCCTGCCCAAATGCAAATTTTTTTTCGTCACGGGGGATCAAACCATTAACAGTACCTTATGCTTCTTTTTCAGTACTTCTATACCCGTTCAGCGAAAATGGAACACGGTTATGCGTCCCTACAGTGTGCAAAAAAACCATTCTGAAAAAGCGCGGCTTGTCCTGAAAGACCCCCTTCTTAGATACCTCTCTCATTGAACTATGTACCAGGAAGACGACCGATTGAAAAATGAAAGTTCTTACCAGCCATTTCAGCACCCCCTCAGCTTTCATCAAGAATTGGCATCTGATAATCACTAATCAACCAGTGGAGCCAAGGAATGTGGGAAGCAAGACACGAAAACGTCAATTAACATGCAAAATATCTAGAAATAAGTACTTTTTTCGGTCTTTTCGTCTAGGTTATGTTTTTGAAGGGTGCGTGGATCCACACCTCTCATAAAGAGTTCCCATTAACGGTTCTTCGCCTTAGGCACACCACAGGTAGCATCAGCGCCAGTTGTTGGTCGACCAGAGTGTAGTCTTATCGAAGATTACTTGACCTGAACAATCCATCGCCACGCTTGAGTAGCGAACAACACGCGCAAAACTTTTCCAGTCTTATTTGCACTCATTTGTGGCCATTTTTTCGATCGTAGTACCCTCTATTGCTTGCTGGATTCATCAGAATGATTTATCGTTTCAGAAAAATGTCCACTTGTCGACGACTGGAAGGAAAGGTTGCCATTGTCACAGCAGCAACAAAGGGGTGAGTTTGTCATCGACTGTTAATCAATAACCAATCAAATGGGCGCATGTATTAGGCTGGCTGATAAGAAATGTTGTTTTTGGTCATAATTTTGTTATAAAAACAACAACAGGGCAAATCAATTCAAATGAATTCTCCATTATGATCTGTTACTTATGTTAGTCCTGTTCAGCAGAAGGCATAGGCTAAAATTAAAGTCATTATATAACGCGCTCTACTGCGACCCCGACACAGGATGCGTGGCGCATTCCAACAGGGATTATAAGTGCTGGAGCTTTCTTCTTTTTGACCAATCGAACTCTAATCTCTTCGCGAAAAAGAAAGCATTGGTGATGTATTTCAAAAGAATTACCTCTTTGGTTTCTGAGGACTGTGGGCAGTTTTATGACAAGCACGGCGATGCATTCAGTGATCGTCCTTTACCTCGTAACAAATTATATACCAGCTGATTAGCATTGATAAGTGATTAAAAAGAATTAGAATCAGATGATAGAAGAATAGGATTTTATTTGAAACCGCCACGTACCCGAAATGATCCCATATTCGCAGAGGTGTATGAATGCGTGCTGGACTTACACCATGACGCGCGGTACCCAAACTACAAGCACTCTAATGTCATGTATCTCCTAGGTAGGCCGATGTCAAACTTTGCGAATCGAGCGATTCGCTAGCGTCGTCTCGCGCTCACCGATTCGCTCAACTGGCTGGGAACGCAACGCGTCCGCGGACGCTGGCGAGTCGCTGGTAGCAAATCGCGAAGTCTGACATCGGCCGTAAGGCTGACACTAATTAACTAGTTGGCAAACCATGCAACTTTTTTTTTTCGGGGATACAAGGATAATATCAATCCGGGACAAATGGGTCGAAATTTTTCCAAAACGTGTGGATTACACATACCGCTTCCCTCAGCTTTTTCGAACGCTTACACTCTTCAAAACTGCACCCGTACAGGAAAAACGCTTGCACGCTATGCCACCAGATTGTGGCGCAAACGTTACTGAAGCTATACATCTTATATCTTAACACATGTATTAAATACATCATACCCGGGGTATTCTCTACGTTGCCACTGGGTAAGAATTCCGAAACCATCATTGTTTAGGATCGGTCTGGCCATTGCTGAACGCCTCGGTTGCGAAGGCGCTGCCATTGTCATATGCAGTCGTAATAAGAAGAATGTTGACGATGCCATTCAATATCTCAGGTCGAAAGGAATCAAAAAGGTCATTGAATAAAGCGGAGCTTGACATGGTTACTTGAAACCTTGCCTGTGTCATGAATCCAGTCGTTTTTTAGGTGGATGGACTGGCAGTGCATGTAGCAAATGCTGAGCATCAACGGAAGCTTATTGATTACGTGCGTTTATGTTGACTTAAAAAACATCAAATGAAATCTGCAGAAACGTTTCTTACTCCATGTAGCTACTGAAATAATTGAAAAAAAAAACTACTTCAGACAATTGACAAGTTTAAGAAGATTGATATACTCATAAACAACCATGGCATCAATCCAGCCTTCGGTCACATTCTTGGTGAGTTGTTCTCATGTTTCAATCCGACTGCCAGAATGATTTGCTCATGCGGAAACGCTGAACATGACATGCTGGTAACCATTGTTTTTGATCATTCATTTCAAAATGATAAAGTTTCAGAAGTGGAAGACAGCATCTGGGACAAATTGTTTGAGGTGAATGTGAAAGCCGGCTGGCAGCTGACGAAGCTTGTTCATCCACATATGGTGAAGAACGGGTGGGTTACAGACTGTACTCTTCACGATATATATGACTTTGCGGTGCACGGAAAATTCGAAGGGAGATTCCAATATTTCTATAATACGGTGAAAGAGGTGAAGCTGTGACTGAAATCGTTATTTTTCCTACTTTTCCTGGAAGTCAAGGGAAAAAATTTCTACTAGGGCGTGGCACTCACAAAGTAGTTCTTTCAGGGCAAGCCGCGCTTTCAAACGGTTTCTTGCATACCGTCGAGGCATGTATGGACCACAAAACCAGTTTCCTTTTTGCTAACAATAAGCAGATTCAGCTGTAGCAAAAAAGTCGTGAAAGATAATGTTACAGGTTCGATCCCCAGTGGCGCCTAAATTTTGCATATGGGATGGCTCCCACGGGTTGGTGGCAAATGGCGCTGAATGACAAAATGAGATGGCATATTCATGGTCAGGACCATTTTGAAGTCAACAAGTAGCTACAAACCACAGCAAAATTTAGTCGCTTCGGGGGATCGAACTACTGAGAGTATCATTCAATACTTTTTTGATACTACTGACACCGTTTAGCGATAACGAAACCCTGTTTTATGATCCTAAAATGTCCCTCGCGAGGCCGGCTGTGGTATGAAGGAGAGACACTGTGCTGCGAGGAGAGGGGAAAGGCGAGATAGTACGTCGTAGAGAAGGCGCAAACACCACGTATGCACGCTGCAGGGTCAAGCGAGGAGTCGAGGAAAATTTCGGAATACGACCCCCCCCCCAACAGCGTCCGAAGTTCAGGAAATGCTCTATTAAGAAGTCGAGTATGAAATAGTTGCTCAACCCTTCTTTCGTAAAAAAACTATTCTTCCCTACCCTCCACTATGAAGACCTTCACCAATTGAAAGAAGTTGAAGAAGTCAACGAAAACCATTTACAACCAATCCTACTGAGAAACGAGAAAAAAAAACTTCAAAATAGACATGGAGAAGCTATAAATCCCCTGCGAATAGCTTGATTCTGATCGGTGGCCATGCAGCAGCTTATCTACTAATCAAATTATAACATATATTCAAATGACATAACTTTCCTCAAAATGAACGAAAGAAACGAACTAACTTTCCTCAAAATGAACGAATTTCTGATGTGAAAGAAGATTTAGAGGTTTTGAGACGTGCTCTTTCTAATCAGTATGAAAATTCTGGGAATCGATACGAAATGCTCAATTTAGGTCGATTAACGAGGAAAATTGGTGATGGGTGCGAAATTTTGAACTTTTCAATGCTACAACTCCGTTTAAACTCGTCCTGTCGGGAAACGTTATATGTCATCGTAATCTAGAAGATTTGCTCTATCAAATGTTTACTAGAACAGCTCAGTACGTTCAGTAATCGAAAAATGCCCACGTCGAGGATTTTCAAAAAATTAACGAGGAAAATTCACGATGAGGGCGAGTTTTTACATTTCCCAGAGCAATAACTTGTTTCAAATTCATCAAATCCCAAATGTAAATACGTCAGCATAAACTAGAAGATTCGCTTTATTTATTGGTTACTAGAACAGCTTAGTACGTGCAGTAATCAAAAAATGCCTACGTCGAGGATTTTTGCCCGGGTACCACCGAAGTGTACTTTTTCGTTGCGTTGAGTTCCTTTTAACAACTACGCTCCTTTCGGGCGACCTTGTGCACAAGTGGTCGCAAGTTCGTAATCCATGAGCTTTCATCTTTACAACAAGTATAAATCTGAACATTTATAGCATTTTCCGATAGCATTTTCCAACTTTGACGATTATATGTATCCGAACTTAAAGGCAAAAGTCAGGCTCGTGTTTTGGCATCATGGTGATTGAAACTGTCTATAGAGATGGGAAATGGAACGACAATGAAGAAAAACGAAAATAAATCGTGGACAAGGCCAAAAACGAAAGGCTCGCTTCCCCGGCAGTGAAGAAGGCCAGCTTAGGAGAGGAGCACGTCTAAACGAGTTTTCCGGATATGCCAGCTATTCCTTCGGTTGATACGGCAATCATTTTAGCTGATTCCACTCGTTATGCCGGCCATGCAAACTCGGAAAGTGGGCGGAGGGAGCAGGGATAGGCGGCGAGAGCGGTAAATGCATGCCCTGGGGCCTTATTACGGCTCCATTCGCGATTCTGGGCATGGCAACGTCTTTGTCGGTGCGTAGCCATGCACAGAAACGACAAAAGGGCCTGGTTGCGTCCACTGAGCCTGACTTGTGGCTTTAACGTCGAAGACTGCATTTCATGTTGAACAGTGGATTCTCCCTGCCATTTTACACGGAACCTTTCGGGACCTTTAGTTTTCTCCCTGAATCGATATTTTTCTTCAAGGGGCCGTAGTTGAAGCGTGCGCTACTTATTGGGTCCACGCAGGGATGCGCCGTGTGTTTCACATCCTTCATGTTCGTGGCTCATTTGTAAGATAAAATGTCTGTCGGAGGTAGTACGTTTCGAAGTCTTTAACCTTGTGTTAATAAACCACTGAAGTAGCGTAAAATGACAACACTGTTTGAACCATGAGAATTTTGTGTGAGCGGAATAACATTGTTATTGAAAATGCTGGCTCGCACAGCTTGCGGCTTGCACATCGATCATTTCTCGACGTTTGTGATTTTGGAGCCCTCCGACAGTGGTGATCCTACTGCTTTTAAGCTCCCAACGGACCGAATACGACCCCCCCCCCCTGTCGAACTGTCGAGGATTCCTCAACGCACGCTTGACCCTGGCACGCTGCCGTGTTGCCGGCAGCAGCGCACCACACAAGGCAATGCGTTAGCGCCGTTGTCTTGCACTTTTGAGTCGCTACAATGTCGCGCCTTCTGCACTTGGGGAGCTCTCCTTCTCACTCTGGGAGCGACTGGCTCCTAGGACATACTTCCGACTCGTGAATTCAAGTGAACTCTGCTTGCGATAGAGCATACGCTTGTACTTCAATACAGTCGGCCCATATGACTTGAATGTGGCATCAGAGAATTTGAGAAGGAGTTCCAGCCGTGGAAAATACACATGGGGGCCTTGCTTACATGAAGATCTCGTGATTGTCTCTTTGCAATTTCAGTAGATTTTCTATCAGGTCGTTAAGAGAGTTCTTGCGTTTTTCGACCCTAAAATTCAAGTGCATGTATCTCTACTCATACAAAACTTTTGTAAATCGGAATAAAAGCTGTTAGAATCCCCAAACCTTTGCCAATAAAAAGCGGGTTCAGTTGGACCGGTTCCTCAGAGCACTGGAATTCTACAGACGATTAATTCGGCGAAGGTCGTTCCAGCATCATGTTTGGTTTTGAACCATAACTCGTTGAGGAAGCTATCTGAACATTGGAAAAGTGACATGTAATAGGCTCAAGGTCTTGCGAGTAAAAAGACAGCAGGTCTAATCCGAAGCCCAGCTGGTTCAATTTTTACAGGGTTGGTTATGTGATGGGTGTGCGAGCTAGCCGTCAGGGATGAGTCGGATCTTTAATAATGAGGGATACCGGTTGAATGTGTTAGAGTTCTAGCAGTATTTTGACATATTATAAAGAGTATTTTCCCACATTAACACACCCACCTGGTTCCAAAGATCTAGACCAGCCGCTGACCTTATGAAAGTAACCTCAACCTCCCTTCAGCACTGTTTCAATTTTGCAAAATTTGTAGAGCTTGATAGCGGTCAATCCATTCAGCAGAGGCTCGTATGATGTAGCAAAGAATCCGCTCCTCATCAGATGTTGCGAACGAGCAGAAACGTGGGTCCTTTTCATTGCATAAAACAAACTCGAAGGTGGGGGGGGGCGACCCTTCAAAGTGTAGAGACGTCGCGGCACGCCCCACTCAATGTTTTTGGACATTCCATCCCCACTCGTATAACAGCAATCGACAAACCAGGTACGGTGAGTATAGGAGAAACCTTCCTAATAGTTCTGTGTGACCACTCTTCAACCAGAGCTTTCGGCTGACCCTTGGCATTGTCCAATATCCGACCACCAACATCATCATTTTCAAGGTTCTCGCTATCGTTGCAAAGACTTTTTAAACAACTACTTCAGGGTATATTTGTTGCAAATCTCAGCCAAGTGCATCTTCAATACCTTGACCTGCTCCCGCTTCTTGCAGGCATGTTTTGAGCTGGGAAAGGGAAACCGTGCAAACATGTCCCCCGAGTATGCCGTATTCGAGGCTCTTGAAAACCTATAAGAAGTTGCTACAGAACAAATGTGATCATACCATTGGATTGAGCAAAAAAAGCTCTCTAAAACGCACATAGCGCGGTGGCAGCCTGCTCAAAGTCAGAAAAAAAATAAAGCCTCCAAAAATGGAACGCCAATAGCGCAAGAACTTTCTTCACGACCTAATATGTCCAACATGACTCTCACTCAAAGGTTTGTATGGAGACGAATACACAGAAAATCAATATTGTTTTTGATGAAAATCAGAGCTTGACATCTAGCAATTCTAGAGGTGGCAATATCGTGTTCAACGCCTCTATTGGAGCATATAAGTCGCCACCGGTGAGTGCACCTTCAAGGGTTTTTTGAATTATCTATCTTGTTCGAAAAATTGATGTGTGTTTGCTCCACAACTTTCCCTTTTCAAAACTCTTGAGACGCACTTGAAACTCTTCGAAGATCCGAGAATGGTCCAGATGGGAGTGTTAACACGAATCCTTATTGCGATTTTCGGTGCATCAGTTTTCCGAGAAAAAAAAATTACATCATAGGGCATAGCTGCTTATGCCGTGACAAAAACCGCTCTACTCGGTCTCACCAAGGCGCTGGCCAATGGTCTGGCTAAGGACAACATCCGTGTCAACGCAATCGCTCCTGGTATTATCAAGACAAAAATGAGTGAAATGGTGAGTTCTCCACTCATTTTCTCTGTTTTCGTTTTTTCTTCAAATGGATTACCTTCACTCGACCAGAAATCATATTGCAGCAGCGCATGACTATAAACTCCCACTGACAGTGAGAATTTCCATGATTTCAATGGTCCACAATATACTGTTGAAAAGTCGAGCGAAACGCTTGCATGATAATTACGGCTCCACTAGACCGCTTGCTGGCCCAATATTCTTTGAGCGTTTGAAGGATATATAGGGGGGGGGGGGCAAAAAAAAACATTTTGCCCATGTAGCACTTCGGCCTTTCTTTCTTCGCAGATATTGCCGTCGTTGACGGATTTCCCTCAGCAGAGTATTCCTGCCCCTCTATGAGTAGACGCAAGCCCTCCTTCGCTACCTTTACCTTCTTCAGAATATGACGCCATCTGCCATCGTCGTCGAGCTCAAGGATACCTACCGTTACTGTTTCAGCCTCAAGCTTTAGACAATTCTTTGAATCGATTCAAGATTGTATAGTTCCCTAGGGACCTTGGCTCTGACTATGCAGAACCCCTCGAAACCCGCCTTCCGGAAATCTCGTAATGGCACACGATCGTCGAGGACCCCTCGAAACCCGCCTTCCGGAAATCTCGTAATGGCACACGATCGTCGAGGACCCCATTGGGCTCGACCAGTGCACCATGTTTGCGGGGCAAATTTTTCTGTTGCCGTCCACGTAGATGGCCATTATGAGGATCTTCTTATAGACTGAAATGTGTCTTCGATTCGAAGTCAGGAGCATTCGGTTTGATTTGAGCAAAGTCTGATTAAATCTATTTGAGTACGGAGACGACGTGCCTTTTTATTCGCCCCCCCCCCCGTAAACGTATCACAGAACCACATTTTTCGGAAAAGACGGTAATCTCGGTGAGAAAAACAGTGATCCAGACAGTTGCTTCATTTGCTGCAAGTTTAAGAATCTGCTATTCTAGCTTTGAAAATACAGCTCTAAAGCCTCCCAGAAGCCTATTAGAGATGTAAAACACAAACTGAAGGTGCATCGAAAGATGAATAACCTTTTTGGAGGCCTGCCGAGTTTCGCATCCTTAAGACAAGAAAATTGTTTTGGACCCTACTTCCAATTTACTAATAGCCTCTACAAAAAACTGACGTATGGTTCGTATAACATGGAATTTCCCTATTATAGCTATGGAGTGGTGACGGCGATCAGGGTGAGAAAGATGTGGTCGACAACATGGAGGTGAGTGCTGCTTATTTCATTACATAAATCTGGAGTTTGTATCGAAGATAGGTCATTTTGTCATTTGAGTCATTTAAAATGAAGCGCATACCAATGTGCGCATACCTTGAGACGTTGAGCTCGGATTTGACTCAAAATCTGCTGAACGATTTCCTGTAAGAAGTTGTGGAGTGGAGAGCGCACGCCAGTGGCCTGGACTCAAAAGCAAGCGTGAGATCGACTGCTTAGCTCCATTCTTCCGCAAAATATAGCTGAAAAGTTATTCGAGTCCGTTACTTCATCAACCCTAGCCTGTGGTTGCCTGTGTAACAAGTTTGCAAACAGTCCCACACGTGCTTTAAGAAAACGATTACAATAAAGAAGGAGCGCATCGGAGAAGTATGCGCCAGATGAAGAAGTTACATGGCTGCCAAGGAAGCGAGGAGTGGCGCTTTCATGACCAGAAGTATGCCGCTTGCCGAGCAGGACCTCGAAAGCGCTTTGGCCCAAAAGCGATCCGTCCACAAGCTCAGTTGGTGATTTGCGAGCTGTGTTGCAAGCAGCGGCACAACAGGAGCGACTTGAATCGGGCATGGTTTGCCATGATGCCACCGAATGCGATTCAGCAACTCGTTCACAAACCCGCCTTCTTATGATTAGCGGTCCGTTAATGTTAGTCAATGGTCACGCAAGGGGAGCCCGCTTTGCGTTTTCTTGACGGATTTCTCTGGGACGGTAGTAAAGTGGCCTAAACTGCTAGTTACCATGTGACCACGAGCTCGTGGTAACTTGTGATGGCATGAAAACAAAGTTACCCTGAAATATACGTCGAGCGCCTCAGGACCTCTCCAAAGAATCTCTGTCCGAATAGTCGAAGTGACTTCGAACTTACTTGGAAGTGGTGGTGATGACATCACGTGGTAATGAAAGGACTAGCAGCGTGGTCATCCAAAAACTAGCAGCGATGGTTGCAGAGAAACAAGAAATAGTGCGCTAGGGGTGGAAACGCTAACATGCTGCCACTTCATCTCTAAAAGTCCTCCGAAGGACATTTTAGAGATGGCCATCACAAAACTGCCAGTCTGCATGGGTCGAAGCAGGGTGTTGGAGAGGGAAAGGGAAGCGCTTTGCATTGATTCATCAATGGTGTAGTGCCTGCGGTCCACGTTGGTGCCGGATTGGTCACGGGATCAATTCTTCGAGATGTATGAGGTTTGCAACTTTTGCAGGCTATTCCATTTTCGCTACAACCCTTTCACTTTCAATAAGAAGGGCTCCATGGTGCAGTGGTAGTAATGTCGCACATGGGGCGGTGCATCAAAGGTTCAAACTCATGTGCGACGGAGGTTGCAGGTAAAGTGGTGTATGCTCACCATTTCCACAATGGCAATCTTCGAATGTCCCAATGCGGACGTTCCACGCTGTCGCTGGCAAGGTTGCTGGATCAATACCGCTTGCATTCTAATATTTGCAAACAACATTCGTTGCTTACCTGTCATCTACATCTCTTTCAGTGGTGTGGTCAAGCGATCTCTGGTGCAGCGGCAAAAACCCGACTATGAGTCCTGTCATCCAGGGTTCAAATCCAAGAGCGCGGCAAGTTTTGCAGATAGAGTGGCGAGGCTGGCGGTTCCAGGAAGGGTCATGTCCATGTTTCCAGGTTGCTTACTCCTAGTCAATGGGAAAAAATCACCATATTTGATTGCCAGTTTAGGGTACTTTACTACCGTCCTCGCTTTTTTGTCAGTGACGTATTACTAAGCTCCCCAAGTCCCCTTCATGCCTTCTTAAATCTAGCGTAATCGCTGTCTTAAAAAGCAAGCCCTGGGATAAGAGTGGTGTGTAAGAGCATCGAATAATGGGATTACAGGTGGGAAGCAGAAAAAGAAAGCAAAAAAAACTGCCGATTAGGCCCTGAACAAGACTCCCTATCTTTCATCAACATTCCATCTTGGCGTGGGGAAGGAACGCGTTCGAACGAGTTTTTTTTCTTTTTTTTGAACACAGCCGCATCAACTGACGTCTTTCTACCTTATACATTGTCCATCTCATACCTCTTACAACAAACGAGATGGGCAGGGAGGGTTGCACGGGAAATCGAGTTGCAAGTCCCTGTTCAATGGCGCATTTTGAGAGGTGAAAGTGGAGAGATGCGGTCTTACGCACACATAGACAAGCTGAAACAGTCAACAAAATTGGAAAAGCTTCTGGCCTAAATAAACAGCAGAGAACTTCAGATCAACCTAGTACAGGTAGCCGCTGTCTTTCAACAACTAAATTCGTTAACTCTTTGACGACAACGCGGTTTCGCAGGTAGCGGGCTCATGGGACCACGCCTCTTTTCGGTTCGTCCAACTCTCGCTAAATATTTCACAAAATTGCCCTAAAAACATTTTTTCTATCTGATTTTCGATTCTAGCAAAACGGAAAAAATATAAGTGCAGTCTCAAACTTTCAAATTATATCCTGTCGAAGAAAAGAATGAAAAAGTTGGGAGAGGAACTTGGATTTCAAAGGGGGGGGGGGAGGGTAAAAACCTTCAAAAGTCTATGTCCATAGCAGAGTTTTTGATACTATACTAATCCTTCCTGTCTGAATACTATGAAAAGCCGAAGACGTCCTGACTAATAACCAAACTTCAGCCAAACAATGCAAAAACACTAGTTAATGTGTCGGCGAGCCAGACCCCACATCCTAAAATTTCATATAAATTGGCTCTTATCGAACATTCCTCTGAACCAGAAAGCAAGTAGATATTATGAAACATGCTTGTAATTGCTGGTATGGTGATGATGTTCAAAACGAGCCATTGTCGTCAAAGGGTTAACGACCAGGTTGAGCACTTAATTTTTGGGTACACAAAGCAGCAGTAGTAATGTATGTTGGTAATTCATCTCCATTTTAGGTTCCTCTGGGCCGATTAGGAACACCAAGCGACTGTGCGGGAACTGTTGCGTTTCTGGTTTCTGACGATGCTCAATATATCACAGGAGAGACTGTAGTCATTGCCGGAGGAGTGCAAGCAAGATTATAGCGTTCACTTGCACTTGTATTAGAAAAATGAGTGGAAATTGACTGTCAACTCTGTAAAAATCTGATGGATTTCTCTAATAAACGAAATCTCGAACGTCATAAAACGACTGTTGTGTTCGCTAATTGAATTCTTGTCTGTCCGACCCCCTACCACCATCATCAGTCTTGGAAGGCTTCCCCAATACAAGCTCATTTTCCCCTTCTCCGACCACCCACCCTAATGGCTATTCTGAAGCATTTGATTCGGAGACTAGTCGACACAGCTTAACCCCGCAAACTTTCTCCTCCATAAGGCCGATGTCAGACTTTGCGTATCGAGTGATTCGCTAGCGAATCGTATAATACAAGTGTTGCGCCAGCGAATCCAACGTTGCACCAGCGAGTCGAACTACACTCTGTATCGGAGGACGGGAAGGAAATCGGCGGCACACAACACACCGTAATTGACGGCGG
>KZ345617.1:37291-47699 GCA_002352805.1 Teladorsagia circumcincta
CCGCCGTCAATTACGGTGTGTTGTGTGCCGCCGATTTCCTTCCCGTCCTCCGATACAGAGTGTATGTACCAGCGAGTCAATAGTGGCGGGACCCAACGTCAAAGAAAGTCCCGCCACTTTAAAATAGCGTCACTGGACAGTAAATACAGTTTGAAATTGGTGGGGCTTCCTTCAAACGTTGGTTCCCGCCAATACTGAGTTACTGGTACATAGTTCGACTCGCTGAAAAATAGATCGACTCGCTGGTACATAGTTGGATCCGCTTTTGCAACGTTCGATTCGCTGCCGCAACGCTGAGATCCAGCGATTCGCTCGATTCGCAAAGTCTGACATCGGCCTAACGGCCGTCGAGCGAGGTGCAAATTGGTATCATTAAGCGGCGAGTCCCCCAATTTCTCCTATTTCTCACTACCTTTGTGAAACTTTCAGCGAAATCGGCCACTATGATAACCTATACCCGAAATGCGACCTCCTCGCACAAATTGTACGAACGAACTGTTGACCCTGTAAGAGAGACCAGCCGCCAGTGAAACTTGGCACCGAACGGTCTTGCGACGTCAATCTGACGCGAAATCGTGTTTGTGGCTACTATTTCATGACACGGACCCAACGCACTCATAACCGAGTAAGGGTCCGCATCTGAACATGATTAGTGAGGAAAACGTGCAGCGCACACAAGGAATGGGAATCTGGAGGACGTCGGCACCCTAGGTACTTCGCAATTCCGTGTTCCTTAGGCCGACGTCAGATTTTGTGACTTTGATAGCGAATCACTGGATAGTCCCAGTCTGACATCGGCCCAAGGAAACACGGCAGGTGGCGGGTTCAGACTCCTGTAGTGAGAAGCCTGACTCTCGTAGGGTGTCTAGACCCGCCCCTTCCTAACACTGTAGAGTCGCTAATACACCATTGGAACCGCTGGTACATCGTTCGAACCGCTGGTGCATCGCAGGTACCAGGCGAAGCTGATTTCGCAAAGTCTAGCATCCATCAACGCCAGAACAGTTGGATATGGCATCCATGATCAGGACCACCACTAATTCTTACGAATAGGTTCGACCGAAATCAACAAGATTTTCAAAGGCAGGACTCACGATGAAAAACCCCCATTTCAAATCGAGTTAAGATTGGTGAGTGATACAAAAGAGATGGAAAAACCGTGAGAACGGCCCAGTACCTGAGAAATGGGACTTCTTCCTTGCATGTTGATTTCCGTGTTGATGCGACTCTCATCTTTGTAAGCTCTTCACGCTAACACTCTCTCTCTATCTGCTATCAAGTCACTCGTCGTGTATAGACCTGCGGCGAGTGATCAGATAGTTGGTAGGCGTACCGCCTCAACTGCGCCAAGAGGGAGCCATGCTAGATCACCGACGTCAAATCTTTCGCTGCCAATTACGTGTCAGTCCACAACCTCAAGAGGTCCGCCTGTCTCCCCACTAGGTAATTTACCTCTTCGTCGACCTTCGGTCTGACCGTGGAATCCTCTCCTGAAGAATCGAGTTTATAACCTCACTTCGGAAAATGGAACAGCAATCAGCTAATAGAGGATTCCCGATAACGTCGGAGGTCGAAGAAGGGGAAAGCAACCTAGTGCAGAAACAAGCGGAACCCTAAAGATGCGGGACGAACGTAATTTGCAGCGAAGGGTCAGTCCCAAGCGATCTATTCAGCATGGCTTCCGCTGCTGTCCACACACCACCTCGCCGTATGGCTCTAGCCGCCCATACAAAGCGTTGTTGATGATTTCAACAACGATGAGACACGCCTAACACGCAAATCAACCGGTAATAGAGGTCTCGTTTCCCTGAATCGGGGTTGTTTTTTTTCTTGTTGCATCGCTGGCTACCTTTACCTTGGTTTCTAGTGTGGTCTTTTCATCAAACTCGCCTTCACTGTTTCTTCACCTATGCTCGAAGTGACTTGAAAATAAATCTTCAGCATTCCTGAACCACGAGGAATCCGTTCCACCGTGAACTCATAGATAACTCATCTGGATGGCTGCAAGGGCACACACATGCATTGGCGAACACGCACAAGTTCTTCTGTCATTGACTGTCTAATTGAGTCCTCGCCCCTTTTACTGCGTAGTCTTCTCGTAGATAGTTGGGCCGGTTTCAGTGATGAAGCAATGTCAATGTGCTCTAGGGGAGGAAATCTCACTTCCTGTGCATCATTAAGTAGGCTCACCACTGCAGCGGTGGGAGGGGGTGGAGGAGGGGGGTAGAGGAGAGGCAAACGAGACATTTTGCCCATGCCGATTTCAGCGATTTCTTCGTTGCACGTTCGCCGTCGTTGACTCAAGTCCATCAGCAAAACACTCCTGAATGGTTCTGGTCCGAACAAAGCCACCCCCTCCACCCTCCCTCCCCCCTTTACTGCCCTCACCGTGTTCAAAATATGACGTCACCTGCCATCGCCGCCGAGCTTGAGGAGACTACCGTAATTGTTCCAGCCTCTAGCTGCCTCCTTCAGTCGATTTACCGGTATGAAGTTTCTTAGACACATTAGCTCTGCATATGCAAGCCCTCTCCCAATTATCCTTCTAGAAAACGTCGCAATGTCGCAGATCCCACTGAGCTCGACCTATTCACTATGTTTCCGTACGAGTTTTTTTTTTTTTTTTTCACAAAGTGGGATAAGCTTTTCAATTTCAAGCACAGAGCGTTCGGTTTGAATTTAGCAATAAGGGATCAATTCCATTTTGAATATGGAGATAATTTTCTAATGTCCCCCTCCCCTCCCTCCCCCTTTGTATTACGTTTTTCGGAAAAAAATGCGGGATTTTGACCTCTAATTCCGAAGAAGCGTATTTTCACTCAGATTCTACTTTTTTATTCGCAATAAAAACTCTTGGAGACTACCAATATTTCTTAATAAGAGGCACATTCATGTGTCTCGCCTATGCAGAAATGTCCGGTTCGAAGGTTACAATATCGTCGAGCATCATTTCCACATCAGTCCAAAATTTGAAGTATTTTTTAATCAAGAAGTTGTCGCGATGGTAGGAAAAGGTTGTGTTGGTGGTGGAGAAGTCCATTGATTACGATGCTTGAAACGCGTTCAGGCCTCTGAAGACGATGATTCAGCCGAAACGTTAGGCATTCGAAATAAATGTTCCACCAAGCAACCTCGTAAGGCCCGAGAAATTCAACAGACTTACAACCTAATAGATTTGCGTGCCAGATTAAACCGTTCGCTGAGAAAAATCAACGGAGCGAGCACATTTGCGCTCACGAAAAGAGTTGGTAATCTGTGGAGTGATGATTGTACTTCGGGAAGAAGTAAGGGATGACAGTGAGACAAAGCATTTGCCATTGACTCATACCTTTTGGGATGCTGCATGTGTCCTACTCTCTACTCCTACTTTTGTACATTCGCAGTGGCGATTGGCCCTGTACAATACTTGCGGGGGTCAGCCGAGACACAAGTCAGTGTTTTTATCCTCTCAGACAAGTCTGGTACCACTTAACCGACTCCGGAAGGATGCGAGTCTTTGTTGGTCCAGACGACGCACAGCCCAGGATTTGATCTCCGTATCGCGCGCGTGGTAGGCGTGCCACTTGTCACTACACCATTTCCGCTTTTCCCAAGAAGTAAGGGAGCAAAAGTTTTTCTTGAGGTATTGTTAGACGAATTTCAAGGGTTGGAGTGTGTAGGAAGGTCAAACAAAATTGAACCATTTACAAGGAGGTTACAAGGTTTCAAAGGGGCACCATCCATAGGAGATCGTGCTGATTCCAAAGCTGCGCAACGCCGTAGTTGACTCTGTACTCGCATTATTTGCCTATTTGCATGCGGGAATCGATAGAAATGTCCAGGGCTTTATCAATTTCCAAAGGTAAAATCCGAATCTCTATTCAGAATCTTCTGCTCTCGAGCCGTACAACCTGCTAATCGCTAATGTTGCACCCCTCTTTGCAGAGAGAGTAATTTAGTACTTTTCGGCGCTGCTAGAGCGTCGCAACCTTTTCGACCAGTTTTCGCTGAAAAAATCTACCTCTTGAGATTGAAGATGGCCGTGATCATGAAAACAACACTAACACTTGGCGCAGAAGCTATTTGATGCTGCTCAGAAAGTGGCACGCTAAACGAGAAAAGTGTAACCAGGGAGAGCCGAACCAAGAACCGGTCATTTTTGGCATTGAAAGCCGCTCGTTTGGCAACTCAGAAAAAAAAAACTGATTCTGGCCAACTAGCGCCTAATGGCGCCAGCGTCAGATATGAATATTTTGCTCGCAATCAGGGGATCGAAACAGCAACACAGGCAAAGCTACGCCGAAAAAAGTTTTTTTTTGAGATTTTGGGCAGTAATAGCGGAATACTGCCAAAACCCAGAGCTTGGCGGTGGAATAGATATCAAATTATGAGGTGAGGCGAACTGGAGTACACCGAGGTGCGGACAGGTCGGCTACGAAACTTCTTCAAAATTCATTTCCATACAATAAATAAATAAATAAATAAACGAATGATCCGGATCGATGAAGAACCGTGCTCTGCGCCAAAGTGTGCGTGTTATCCTTTGTGTTCCCTTTGGAATTTTTGCACGATCTTACATCACATATTTTATTTTTATCAAAATGCCAGAATGAATTCCTAAGGTCAGTACAACGATGATCTAATCAAACCTAAGCACACAAATGTATCTGTGCACCCAGAGCAAGTAGAAATAAATAGAACAATTTTTTAGTCAATGTATAAACCTATGTCACAGTTTTCTGAAACATGCATATATAAAGACATTTGAAAAACGCATAAAGCTAAGCTGTAAGTCAACAAAAGTGATCACTGCCAAACTTTACAATTTCGTAAACAATAAGTTAGCATAAGAGGTGGGTAGTAGTCAAATGAACCTCGTGTGTCAAACCTTTTTTAGAGCTCCACCACTGGCGTACTGTAAGCCTGACCACACCGTAGTTACTGCCGTCAACCAACTAAAAGAAAGCGACAATAAAAACCGGTACGTATAAAAAAGTACTGAAGCAATCACCGAAGACATACCACAATCCAATTGAAAACGATGTACTTAGTTCACCTAAGCTGAATACAGGGATAGAAAGGCAAGTAGCAATCACACCGAGTTGCAAAACGGTATTCACCTGAATGATATCAACTTCAAAATTATTACTGTGGTTACAATAGCATTTCGGGGAATCAAACAGTCTTCAAACTAAATAAGCGATGGAGATATGAAAAAAAATTGTTAGGAGGCGGGAGTCACTCAGTATTTAAACAACTAGATGGAAACCATCCACAAGGAAAGTCATGCGTCTGTGAAAACTGTATCAAGAACTGTGGTAAAAACAGCATTCGCGGACTAACTTTGTGCTTGAATAAGCACCACATTCAGCTGATAAATACCCAAATTAGCGGGAGACTCCGACGCTTCAGACATTTCATCATACATTGAACGATGTATAACTAGACTTGCTAAGGAAGCTCGAACAAATATCACTCTCACCTTGCTAACGAGCGTCGGAACAACTTGCATGGAAGAGACTTCTGGGTTGAAAAACCGATTCAGAGAATACGGTGGCTCCATGGCCCGATACCTCTTGTAAAAGCCACCCACTATCAGACATAGATCACGAATCAGAACTATAGCAGTCAATTGCCCTAAAACAAATGTCTCGCCAACTTGCCAAAAAAAAACCTAACCACAATTTTTAATCACTTTCCATTCAATAATTAAGTAGTTTTTGGGGAACCTGAATACTACAAGTGGGTTTTGTGAGGTGACGTTCATCCAAACGACTAACCAGCAACTTTGTTGGTTACGAGTGCCGTTCCAACTCTCGGCAACCTTTTCAAGTTCTTATTGCTGACCAACATCAAAAACGTATGGTTATGCTGATGGATGGATAATTAGCGGCATCAGGTCTAGACAGCAGCAGGATTATGTGGGAACGCGATCAGTGCACCTTGAAAAGATCGCACTTGAAAAAAGGATCGGAAGGAGATGATGTTCGCCCGAGTGAATACAGTGGCAAAGATTGAATTCGGCAGATATAGATGAGATCGAACAATTGCTTCTTGTGAAGAGAAAGAGACTAACATTCACACTGGGCAGCACAGCCTGATTACTTTACTCGAGCTGGAAGGAGTTACTCAAAGCAACAACCCCGCGAGGAGCCAACTTGAAGAATCATTCCTAGGGTGAGATAGGGTAGCCCACGTGTAGCAGATGTGCCGTTGTCGCGTTTCAAAAGTGCGCGACAATGGCACTAGGGTCTTACAAAGCTGGCCGCTGGCCGCTGGACGAGTCACGTGGCTGCGGGTCCTTGTGCGACTACGTAGTCCCTGCGCGATCGCCTGTGAACTGTACCGCGTTCGAAGAAATGCTGCCTATACCCTGGTGGCTTTTACTCACCTAATCCTTTGAATTATTATATTTCTTGTTCGTATTGATGCCTGTATATTTGTCTGTATTAGTGCATGCGCGAAAGCAGTTGCATTTCTTGCTACGCTAGCCAGCAAGAAATGCCAGCTTGTTCAGACAACTCGTCCGGCACCTCCGTCCCTTGTTTTGGAGGGTCCCATGGTTCCTTTATTTCTTTTGTCATTTGCAATCAACTGTCATCCACAATTTCATTATCGAATTCTTCTACCCCATCAACTCGATCTGGGGGTGTTGCTTCAAGCGTAGCAATAGTAAGATGACGATTGAGACAGCTAAGGCTAGTTTTGGGATGATAAGAACATTTCTTGCCCTCCTACTTTCAATGCAGATGCTCTACGTGACGCTGCTGAACAAGATCTGACACCCACGACGACACGATGGCATTACCAGTTCAAAATTCGACCCCAAATCATGGATACGTCCAGAGTCAATTGTCGTTATGCCAAGTTCAAAATTTTCACGATCACTCCGGAAAAAATAACAATCACAAATACGATCCAATCTGAACTAGGAACGTTGAAATTGGGTTCGTCAACGTCTCCACACCCATGTCTAACAGAAGCTCAGTTTCACTCAGATTGACAAAACCCCATCTAGGGGATCGCGTTTTCTGTTCTGAGACTTTTGAATGGAGCCCTCCTCCTTTATTGTAGTAATTCTGAATTTGCGTAAACGGACTTCACCGCTTCACCTTTTTTTGGGAAAATTATTCCTATGTTCACCTCTTTGGGGGTGGTAACATACTTTGGGACCGTATTACATTTCAAGAGGAGCAGATTGGCATCGATAGTAGGAACTTGCTGTCGTGCGTCGCACGATAGCCACGTAGTTACATCACCCTCGGACTGCAAAGTACTATGAAGTCGCAAAGTATGGCTGCAGCGTTGCACCGATATCGTTGTTTTCATTGACCAGGAGCTCAGGCTGCGAATGAGCACTCTAGGGCGCTCATGGAATGCTGGCCACTGGTAGCCTATAATATAGGCTTGGATGAAGTATTGTCGAGATTTCATCTTCATTTCAGCGTTCGAGCCAAGAGCCTTTCATTAGTGACGATATGGTGCAACCGCGCACGGTGACAACACACACCCAAGCGGAGGGGGAATGAAAGAAGCGCACCTATCGCTTTCCAAGTGCAGCGCCGGCAAAGATGTGAGCAAAATGACGCCCACTATATTGGATAAGTTACAAAAGCACCTTATAAACAGAAAGAAGGCCAAATGAGTTAAAAGTTATATCTTAAACTAATAGAAAGCACCAAACGATAACTTACGTACAAGGAATGAGGGCTGCATAACTCATCGTAACAAACATGACGCTCACAAGCAGCTTATCGGCAATCGGATCCAGCACTGAGCCCAGCAGCGATTTTTGACCGGGCACATTTCGTGCAATGAAACCGTCAAGCTAAAAATACAATACAGAATCTCAATACAACTTTAGCTAACGTGGTTGCAAGCTACGTAATACCAACCATGTCAGTTACTCCAGCTGCCACGAAGAGAGCGAATGCAATGGGGAACTCATGTTGCACAACAAGGTATCCAGCAATAGGGGTGGCAATGATTCTGAACGACAGTTAATGAGGCGGTTTGATCAAGGGGAAAATTTAAGTATTCCGTATATTTATACTAGAAAGGTGAATATGCGAGATCAGATCGCACTTTTAGGGAAAAGGAGCAATTCTGCCGTAAGTATTAATATCTTTGCCTCAAAATCCCATAAAAATGGAAGTTCCAAGAATTCTCATTCTAGAACTGCTCTTGTTCATATCCGCTAACCTGCCACGTAAACGTAAGAAAGTCAAAGGAGTGCGGCTGCTGTCCACTAACAAAGTGAGCCATAAAATTCAAAACGACAAGCATTGCTTATTATCGAGGTTCTCGCGGCAGTAGGAATAACTATCACACTTTAGCTGAGTTGAAGTAGTATTCCACAACAAAGTGGAAGGTCGAAGAATAGAAACTCATCTAGTGGGAAGACAGACGGACTCCCTGAAGAACCGACACGCAATCTGCAGCGAAGGATATGCCTCACGCAAGCTAGCATGGCCCACCGTGTGGTGCTATCGGCGCGTACACCCAATTTTGCTACCTGAGCCTCCGATCGCCTCCCAACAGATAGAGCTTTAGCGTTGAAGAGGGAAGCACCGATGAGATCGCCGTCATACTCGGCGACGGACACTTGTCCGTCGCCTTGTTGACGGCGATCTGAGACGCATCAATGTGGAAGTCAACGAGCAAGGAAGGGGTCTCATTTCTTGGGTTTTGGACAATTTCTCATTTTTTCTCAACCTCTGCAGCACTGAACACGTCAACAATGATTTCTGATGGGCTGTCGTCACATCACAAAACCCCTCTGCAACTATTTCCGAAAATTGCAGAAAACTTCCCGTTTTCCAACTCTACATTGTTCGCTATCCTGAAATTAGCTACAATTGACCTAAACAATGCCAAAGTTTTCGTTATGTCAAGACTATTGGCCCATTCATCGACATTTTTCTCTTCTAAACGTCGTAAGTGCAGACCAAGAGAAAGAATTATTATTTGCCCATCCTACCTACCACAATTTGCTTTCTTTGCCTGTTTGTCTGTCTCATTCTGTGTCACAAAACTCGCTACTACCTGGGGAAACCACTTCCAGAGCCCGGGTCACTTCTGGGATGGGTGTGCCCAGACCAAGATGTACAAAACACACACGCAGACCTGCACCCAACGAGCACAGTGTTTCCTCAAGTGGAAGGAGTTTCTGCTAACCCTCACAACACGGTTTCGAAAAGGCTCAAAGAATAAAGGGAAGTGCATTTAGGACAGCAAAGAAAAGAGGTAATCTGTTAATTTTAAGCCCTTCCTCAGCCTGGGAGAGAAGAAATAGGATTTCGCTGTGAGGTCCATTATTGACCAGTTGAACTTATATCGACCCCCCCCCCCAAATGCTGATGGTGGGCAGAGCGCGAGTTGAGGTGTGCTGCGTCTCCCATGAGATTCATAATCCACTTTAGAAAAACTCGGAGACTGCGAAAAGGTATAGACATGCTGAGAGAAAAAGAATTTAAAGCGCCCCCGATGGATGTGTGCATAAAAATGGGCGATGTTCCCACGATATCGGACGGATATTCAAATTGAATGATTATTTAATCACTGCTAAGACTGACCTGGTCATGATAGTGACGTCAGCTACTAGGTAAGCATAATAACAGCCCCTTCAAGGTGACATTGTCAGTGCGTATCCCGGGTGCGGTTCGTTAGAACAGAAAGCAACTTTCCAACTTTTCGCTGTGAGAACAACAGGTCTACTCCCGATCATGATGGCCCTGAAATTCCCGCAGCGAAAAGTTTCGGGATGTGGAATGCGAAGAGTTCACTTTCTGTCCTAGCGAACCACACCCACGTCCTTCTAGACAAAAAAAAACCAACCTTCCCACACATAGAGCGTTGGGAATGGTGCCCAATTTGTAGCGTCCCGTATCAATGAGTGATCCTTTCATCCGGCCAACTTTGTCTAATTCTTCATTTGGTGGAGAGTTCCAAGGTGATCTGAAATTTCTCTCAATAAGGAAATCTTTGTAAACAAACTGACAACGAATACAGTAAAAGCCCTAGATTGTTTTAATGTGAGCGCTCCTTGTAACCGGCTGCAGAATGATACTATTAAGAGAAACCCTAGGAACAGAAAAGGAACTCACCCTGTGGAGAAGTACGAGCCTTTACGAGACTTCAGTGAGAGATCACTCAACCGTAGAACACGGTTACGGAATTCGAAGACACAATTATTCCTCAACGTATGATTAAGCATGAGGCGTTGCCCTATCCGGAACATGGCTCATCTGAAAGTCTCCCTCTCGTGTTTCATTATCACGTGAAAATACGTCTGAGGAAGGTGCGCTGTGAGATAATAGAGGGAACGTCGGTTGAAGGAAATAAATACAGGAATGACCCATAACACCAACTTGGGATAAAAAATCTTCAAGGGCATGATGGATTTTTTTCAGATGTGTATGTGAGCATA
>KZ345617.1:48609-60862 GCA_002352805.1 Teladorsagia circumcincta
CGATTTCCGTAGCACCATAGTAGCGGGCAGCAGTTCCACCTACATACATTTCGCGCCTACCGTGTCCAAAAATTACAGCGTGTCCATCAAGCTTGTATTGCATCAAGTGACGTGGTGGTAATTTCTCATAATTCCAAACAAGAACTAGCAATGTTCATACATGCAACACATCCACAAGAGGTTGTGGAACAACAAATTTCATACGCGTGTAATTCTCACATCGCGTGAAAGATGTTCAGCAGTTATGTAAGGGAAAAAGTTTTCAAATGAGTTCATCGTATGAGCTCTTCCACTAGGGGAAAACACGGGAGTCAAACGGAGAGTAGCAGTTTCCACAACTTCCAATGATTGATGTCAAAGGAACTGCGCCATGCTCTAAAATCATTGCGCGCCCTAACGTGCATTAAAGGACGGGATGGCTGTCGACTTCGTACGGTGTGAGATCAAATCGAAGCCGCCTTCTCGTCGCATGTTTCAGGTTAAGCTGATTCCCCTTCTCTTTACTTTATTATCGAATGGACGGCAGTATCCCTATTTTCAGATGTAGAATGCAAGTTGGGTTATATGAAAATGCTCGGTCGCAAATGCAACGTGCACTTCGCTTGTCCACAGATGTGAACACTTTTTACACTGCTTGCCTCCTGTTGCTTCACTGCTCTTCGGCTTTTTTCGTGGCAGCAATCACTCCGTTTATTGTGAGGTACGGTTTTCAACGTTTCTGGTTAAGCAGCGTCCTCAGCTAGTCATTATTTCCTAGCCTATTTACCTCCACCTCAATGCTAAATGTAAAGCAGCGATAAAGTGCTGATCATGAAAGAGGATGCGTGGTGGAGCGGGTAGAGGGGAGGGGGGGGGTCTAAGTAGACGATATGTGACAAGAATTAAGGTCTCGACCAGCGGCCTCATGCAACAGTATCCTAGCCGGGGATGGACCTCCAAAACCACGTAATCACTCCTGTCGATGACGCAATCCACATGGTCACGAACAGGGAGAAGCGGAACCCTGGGGACCTTCTCCGGCCGATTGCTCCTAAATAGAGCTCCAGTAGCAAAGCTTTCAGCTCAACTCATCGCAGAAATTGTGAATCGGTTGCGGGGGCAATATTGAGCCTTTTTTTAAGATCATGGGTACAAGTATGTGGGTTTTCGGGACGTTCAACTTCTCTTTCACAGTGATCAGTTTTACGTTCGCAAAAAGTATGACCTACTTTGTGCCGCCGTCGATGCGCACAAGCTGTTATTTATAACGAAGGCAACCATATATGGGGATCTTGCGACTGTTCCGTTTTGCGACGCAATGAGAAAATTGTGAAGTTTGATCTTTTTACTCTGAAGGGCGATTTCTGTTCCGTAATTCTCTACTTCGTTATAACAATTTGGTTCCCCGACTGCGTCGATGTAGCATTTCCTGCGCAAGCTTGACGCCTTCCATACTTGTGAGGTCAACGCATGTGCAGAGCAAGCTTTTGCAGAAAATAGGTGTAAACGTTGCGTCACGTTGGAACGATACCAACACTAATTTGACCCTCAAGTTCGCCCCTCGTATCTCCTTTTGCCCTCTCCTTTAGCTTTTATGGCAGTGCCATGTGGATGTTTATCCAGCAATGGAGTGCTATGTTAAAGACCTGGTGCGCGATTAGGCACGCTCACCTGTTCCATTCCAGCTCGCAGTAGAGGCGGACATGCGTTAATGTCGTGCTCTTTCTGTGGCTTGAAAGTGCGCGATAAGGCTCAAGCTCGCGCCACCCGCAATCCACACCTTCGACCGCAGGCCCTGCCTTCCGCTGTCAGCTGCCACGTGATACTGTGAGGAAAGCGTGGGCGCAGTCACAGCGGCGTTTGCATTGTGGTTCTATGTCACTGGAGCATGTGAAGCTAGGTTCGTAAAACTCAACAAAAACTCCCCTTCTCCTTCCCAAGATGCAATGCGCCTGAAATAGAGGAGGCACTACGGAATGGGACAGGAAGTTTCTTTTACTTTCTTTCTCTTTTCAAACTCCTCGCCTCCTCCAATTCCATTTCTGAACGTTCTTAAGCGCCCGTTTTATCCCGGGAGTTTCCTTTAATCATGCCATAACGAAACGTGTCGAAAGTTCTGCGGTTCTGTCTTCTGCTCTCTTAAGACAAGATTAGATGTCGGTCGCACTCTGCGATTCTGACCGACATCTTACGATACTTCTAAAAGGCTTTGGAAAAGCAGTGAGAGTGCTAATCGATACGTCAGTGGCGAAAAAAGCAGAGGAATCCGTCAAGAAAGCGCAAAACCGGTTTCCCATTTTTGGCCGTTGATTTTCGCTCATGAACAGGTAACAGGTCAGAAAGCGGACGTATGAACGAGTTCACTACAACGCGCTTGGTGGCACTTTGCCAAAGCACGCTTCAGTCAAGTTGCTCTAGTTGTGCGGCTGCCGGCAACGCCGCTCGTCCAAATCACCAACTAAACTGGTGGGCAGATCGCTCTTATGGGCGGAGTGCTTTCGAAGTCCTGCTCAGCAACCAATGCTTTTTCGTTGTGGAAGTGCCACAATTCGTTTCCTTGGCAGCCAATTACCTGCTTTGTGTTGTGCACATGTTTCCCGGTGGGCTCTCTTTATCGTAATCGCTGCCTCTAAGTACTCCACAGGCTGGTGTCAGAGTCCGCGATCCGTCGCAGGTTTCGCGTATTTTCGCGATTCGCAGGAGCTGGAAGTGCCCCGATGAATAGTCCTGTTACCCTGCTGCAAATTCTGCATCACGGTAAAGATTGGAAACGACTGTTCGTGATTCTACTTGTTCAATGTTTGATGTCTATTAGGTCATTGAAATGCTCATGATCCATTCTTACTTTCATCATTGAATCATGTGCAGTCGTAATTCGGCCATAACTATCAAGTAGAAGTGGCGGCGGAATTGGAGAACACTTCGCAGTATTGATTGGGCACTTGTGATTTACGTGAGCCGTCGCGGAATCGCGCAAATCGCGAAACTCTGCGAAACTTGCGACGGATGGCGGGCTCTGGTACCAGTCATATGGTCAGATAGCCCTCTATAAGCAGGAGCTAGCTACTGATCACTGTCATCACAGATAGTCGGTCGTCCAATCCTGGCAATCGCGCAGCATTAGATACTCCAGTCCGGTCAGGCCATCGACACGTATCCAATGCTTTGCGATCGTTACGATCGGACAACGGCTACGAAAGCGCCATGATCAAGTTATTCTCTGTTGCCGTCGTGCTCAACGAAGCCTACCGCAATTTCCAGCCTGAGTTGCCACCTGGTTTTTTCCGATAGAATAGATTTCTAGAGACAGTAGCTCTGGCTTTGCGAAACCCTTGCCGATGAGTATTCCGTCGTACACAACGTCGACATCATAATAGCTACGACCAAGAACCTCATTAAGGTTGTGTCTTATAACGTGTTCCCGAGGCAGGTCTTCTGCGGTTATCCGTGAAGAAGACTGCTATGAATTTGTCCGATAAATTCAAATGCGCTCTTCAATATTTTTTTGGCCATGGAGTTCAAGTTGGCAAAGTGTGTATAAATCTTTTTCGAATAAAAGGAGGAAGTCTTTCTTCATGGTCCCACCCCCCCCCCTTCCCCCGGTTTATTTATCGATATATGCACAAGCTAAGCTGCTGGAAGGCATGAAGCAGGTAAAAAACCAGAACTCATGGAAATCGCAGGGACTTCCCCACAATCCGGCTTTACTTGATCAAAGTTAACACATTGACGACAGCTCACGTTTTTGCAGTTTAGAGCACGTGGGACTGGAACGATTCGGCGATGCTTACGGCACATCTCCCATTCGTGGATTTGATTGTGAAATGCACAGAAAATGAACGGCTCAAAACCACTGGGGGCATCACGGGAAAATTCCGTCCAAGAGGACGTCTCATGGCAATGAAGGGTGTTTGCTTACTCTCGTTGCATTGGTCGTGAAAAGCGATTGCCTTGGCGTTTCTATCGAAACGCATATCTTTCCCTTCGTACAGTTCCGTATTTGCTTCTATTACTTTTAACTTACTTGTTTACGACAACAGAAAGAAAACTAAAATGTAGCAAGTTGAAATTTCTGTCAGACTTAGAAAACCTTTACTGAACTAAAGAATAGTTGACTATCCTATAGATCACATCGTTTATAGGAATGTCTAGGTATGTTTCTCAATTGTTCCGAACGAAGACAAAGATTTCAGGAAAAGTGCATGCCCCAAAAGTAGATGACATGGGTGCGTGGTGCATGCATGTAGCGCGTTCCCATGCGATTTCCAAAGTGCGAACACGTAGCATAACATAACATCTCTATTGTGCTAAAGTGCATAGTTTCTTCTGGAATAGTCACTGTATCATGTGGTTATCGACATCCTTGTAGAACTGCATCTATTCATCAGCCTTGATGTTTTCACCACTTATGTTCCAATTACACTCATGAACTTCTAATGTTAAGGAGATTAGCTCTACCGTCATCCATCCGGAGCGAGGTGGAATTGAACCTATCCTTCAACACATGCTTTTCTGAACTTCATGGGATTTGTTCCTTTCCTACGGCAACGGTGGAGTTCGAAAAGGTTTGTATTTATGCAAGTAAACTGATCCAACACAGCCATCATTTTCTTGCTCAGGTTACATAGAATGTAGTTCTTCAGTTGAGAAATGTCGGAACCAGTCAGCATTGCTCTCTTAACCAACACCACCACTTCTTCACTACTTTTCAAATCATTGGCGCTAAAAATAAACTCTGAGAGGGTATCAATCTCTGTTCTGAACCGCAAAACCACAGCCGTAGCCTTCTCGAACGTAGCGTCGTTTCCGTACATAGCACTTACAAAGAAGATTGCTCGTGGAATGCCGTTCTTTTTCAAAACAATTGTATGCTTAATAGAGACATTCATGAACATGGCATCGATCTCCATTTCCGCTGAGCTTTAAAAAAATAAAAATGTCAAAGAAGGTGAAGAATCTGTTTGGGTCCGCTTCATCATGGTGGAAAGTCGATACTTTTTTAACGTTGAAATTTTGAGAGGCTACGGGCGGTAAGTGGAGACTCGCTGTGCATGAGCGTCAAGGTTGGAGGTGTGCTCGGCTTGAAAAACTACCATTACTACTAGAATGATAATTCACGTAAGTGTTGGAACTGTGGCCATCTTTGTTTGGAGACTTGGGCCAGGCGCGGTAGCCCCTTAACAACCTTTTTGAGATGTCATTTTTACAGTATCGGAACCTCTGTTTGACATGATAATAGTAAAAGTAGCAATACTACAGTTCAAGCCCATTATTTGAGCTCAAAATCTGAAAAAAGACTGAATAACAAATCATTGAAACAAATCAGAAAAACAAACCTGTGATGGTCTTTGATTGTTTAATGTGTACTAGGAAAAGTGAGGACAGGGAAAAAAATTACTGTTTGTCGGTCAACTGTATCTGACTGTAGTCCATTGACTGACCTGTGTTCAACATTTCGTTTAGCCTTTGTGAGAAGCTTTTTGCTGTGATTTTGCAGATGGTTCTCAATAATCTCTAGAAATCTTAAGCTAATCATAAGGAGCGTATATGCCAAAAAAGAAAGAAATTATTAATTTCATTCTATTCCTTTAGGGAACCCTGTTCTCACCGTGTGTGTACTATGCTTTATCGGTACGTCTCCACTTTGCGGATATTGAACGGGGACAGAAACTAGGTATGTTTCAAAATGTCCTGTCAATCTATGATGGAGAAGATCTGCTAAGAACGTACACAAAGGCATCATATTTGAGGGAGCCCACCCTTGTTACAAAGGTAAGTACTAGTTTTTCTTTCTTATTGAGTTCGACATCAACCCTACGTTTTCAGATGATATGGGTTCTGTTCTTTCCGTTGTACTTCCTTGGCATGTTTCACAATTACAATGTCTTGGAAGTGCCTTTGGCTATGGAGCATATAGAAGATCACGGTCGATCATCCTCAAAACTTGTATTCCAGCTTCAGGATCGTTTCGCGCAGGTCCTTTACTTCTTTTTTTTTTAACAGTGCAATCGGGCATATGTACTGCATGACTATTCTCAGTCAAGGTGTAGTTACGTATATGCCTTGACACCTAATTTTTGGAGTCCAGATAAGTGTAAAGGGAGGTTTTCAAGGATACAATTTTTTACCTCCATATGGTTCTCCATGGCAAGTGAGTTTCCGGTGAAACTCGTGTTCGGGTGGGGGGGGGGTGAGGGGGAAGCGATGGCGCGGCGCTCTTTTGAGGCCGTATGCTATCCTATCCCGGAGCTAGGTGACCCAAAGTTCCCTTTAAATTCATTTTTTTTTTAACAATTTACAATTTTATCGACTATGTCTTTCACCATCAACGATACATTTTTTCTACGTGCGATATGTACACTACTCTACGCTTTGCATAAATATCTTTGCTATAATACACATACACAATAGACTATTTAACGAGTCACTAAAACGGACTCTTTCTATATATACATCATTGAAAGCTTTGATGAGAGTCAGAACAGGTTACTGTTACTACTCATTCGTTTTGAAAATATAGTTTCTTCACTTCCAGTGCACGTTTACTTTCATCTACATGCATACATTAAATGTGGGCCCTTTATCAGGGCTATCCCAGCAAGGCGGAGAAAATTTAAAGGAATTTTCGTCCCTTAAGGGGCGCATGCATAGTCAGTCGTCCGACAGCAACGACCGTAATTGTCGTACAGCATTGAATGCGTATTGATCATCAGACTAGACTGAGTGCTCAACGATCGATACGTATCCAGTGCTGTGCGACAGTTACGATCGTTGCTGTCGGACGACCGACTATGCATGCACCCTAACACCTCCGGGGAGGATGCATACGGTCCTTGGTCCCTCTCAAAGGCTTAGTCCAATGTCGCGTATCCAAAACTGCCCATTGTGAAGGCGAAAGAGTTGCTGCCCTGTGACTAAGCCCTAGAGGAGCAGACGAAAAGAGCGCTGCGCCATCGCGCCATCGCCAATGGCGCCAAATCTGTGCTTCGCCTTTCCATTAACATTGAGCACAATGAATATTTTTAATTTCTCGCGCGTACGACTGATGTTTTTTTTTGTTCGTGACGCTCTGCTCCATGCAGCATTCGGCTTCTGCTAACATTTACCTACATCGAATCGTCAACATGTTTAAGGTCAGAGGCTCGATGGGTGACTTTCCTTCGAGCCATTTTCTTATTCCTTTATGTTGTTCACTCTACATACTTTCTATGATGAACTTGGTAGGGATAGATGCAATATGTTTCCCTATTTCGAACATTTCCTGGCACAATCGCAGGATAGGGGGCATCGCATTGCTATAGCATATGTGAACTGCTCATTGACTGCTCTGTGACAGTTTCATTTGATCATGGAGTCCGTTTAAAATTAAGAAATAATTCCATTATAATTGAAAATTAATTAAAATTCGAAGTTAAGATTTATTACTGTGCCAAATCTTTGAGTTTTTATCGCATTTTGTGCGGCATATTCTTGGATAGTGGAAAATTTTGAGCTAGTTACTTCAGCCGTGAGCATGGGGTAAGTAGGGAAATGTTTTCTAGTTATATTGCAATATCTCGTCCTACTTGGATTAGCATGGGAATCCTGTTCTTCACATTACTGTAATTGTTTGGTTGGGCGTGCTGCAAGCACATTACATACTTAAGCGTGCCTTTCGAGGCGAATCAAATAGTGTTTTTTTTTTAGCTTCACACTAGTCGCCAAAATTCTACTCATGCTATTTTTGATTTCAGAATCATTGTCTCAGAGACCAGTCAGATTGGGTTTGGAGTAGTGCTTGCGAAAAAACGCATGATTCGCCGTCCGAAATTTTTCTGTAACTTTCAGAACAATGTCGTTATTATCAACAATAGAGTGATAGGAATAGATTGCTAGGCTAAGTTCTTAAGATCTTGGAAGGAGTTTTGATCTCTAAGAGCGCTTGCATAGTCGGTCTGACGACAGCAACGATCGCAAATGTCTGACTGTCTAATTGCATCTAGTCGTCGAATACTCAGGCAAGTCCGACGATCGATACGCATCCAATGCTGTGCGACAGTAACGATCGTTGCTGTCGTCCGACAGTATCGATCGTAAGTGTCGGACTAGATGCAATTAGACAGTCAGACAGTTGCGATCGTTGCTGTCGTCAGACCGACTATGCAAGCGCCCTAATGAGCGAAATTAAGAAATACATTAGATGGTTCTAATTTCGAATATTCACTCGTGTTTGCATAAAAATGTGTAGGTCAAATCGAAGAACTCCCTCTCTCTCTTGTCCCTCTTCAAGCCACATCCCCTTTGTTCTGAAAACAGTGTGGTGTCATGGTTCCATCGTCGCTATCGAAAAACGTCAAGGAAGTTGTACTTCAATGGCTTTGGATGCTTCTCTGGTCTGAGTGGTGGTTTTTTCTCAGCATCTGTTCACGTTAACCAGTGTTCCCTATTTCGCTTCACCTTGACAGGGTGGTGGTTCCTCTCGTCTACGATGAATTTGTTCGTATTTCGGACGTTTAGGTTGACAGTGCTGTTCTCGTAATCGATGCTCGTTTCGGGATTATACGACATTTGTTATATAATTGGCCTCTTACTACATCTTCCATTCTTTTTGTATCGTCGCTTTCAGGTGAGCTAGTCAAACATTTCTCTTGTCTACGTAGCCGTTTTTTTTTGGCATTTTTGGTGTAATGCAGCAATGTTTCGGATCTCATTTTCGACGCATTTATTACTGTGTGAATTTAATTGAGTTTGTCACTTTTTATAAACTTCGGGCCCAAATCGATGTTTTCATCAAATGTTTTCAGCATGCTGTTTCTTGATAATCGTGTACTGGGGTACGAGGAGTTTAGTTGTGCTTTCGAAAGTTCCTGAAGGAGCTCATCAGCACTACGCTATCTCATCAAAACCATACGTCGTGGTGCCTTCAAGCACGTCTACTTTAGATTCTAAAAACGTGAGCTTGCATGTTCTCATCGTTTTTTTTTCCTTTTGCCCAAGGTTTCATTTACCTACGTGCTTGGGTTTGAATGGGTTGCTAATTGCGGAAGCGCGTTCGCGATGATTTGAATTGGAATATCAAGAAGGTGTTGACAGTAGGCACCTGCTCGAAAAGTATTCCCAGAAACTTATAATCTCGCCATCGAATGAAGCATCTTAGCTGTGCTGGTCAACTTTTCTTTGCCACAGTGGCAGCGAATTATTCATCGGTGCGTATTCATCGGTGCGGTCTGTGGCAACATAAGGTACCTTAGTTTTTGGACGTTGCCATAAAGAATGAATCTAGCACAGCAGCTCAGAACTTCTTTTGAGTAGGGTATCGAACCTTTCCTCGGTTTTTTTTTTCGGTGGCTGTTTCATACTGCATTTCATTTTGGTCGTTTTCAGGCATCAATAGATGAATATCTCCCAGATAATGTGGATGAAGTGCCCTCTTCTTTGGATTTCACTGATATTCCGGGTTGGGAAATGCAATCGTCGTTGAAGGATTTGTCTCAGATGGAGCAGTCATTTAGTACGGGTAGTGTTCGAAGAAGGAAATGAGCTGCAGTGTTCACCTATATCTTAGCTAGTCGAGATGGGATCGATCTTTCTTTTCCAAGTTTTCACTTATGTCTATGCCTTATAGCTTGTCATTCTGTTCATTCCCAAACCATATCCAGAGCCTTGTGCAGACGTGTCGGTGAAAACAGTGCCTTCTAGTTTTTTTTTTTAATTTTCGAAAGCATTAACATATTTGTATATTGTGAATAGCTGCATAAAGATTCGGACTACAATCTGCTGTTGGTTCAGAGCCGTTTTGATTCGGTTACTATTTGTATTTATCGTATCTATATCGCACCATTTAATCTTTTTCAAGAATCTTTGGCAGTATTCCACCATTATTACCCAAAATCAAAAAAGGATCTTGTGTAACTCTGTCATGGGGTTATTTGGTGACGTGATTGCAAAGTGGATTCAATTTTCTGGAGCTGTCGCCATTCGACGATAGCTTGGCTCCACGGCTGTTTGGTGCGAACCTAGGTGGGGGGAAAAGAGGGATGGGAAATCCTCGTTATCAACCCTGGAAAGTAGGCCATTGGCCCAACTGATATCGCTTGCCACAGCAGGGTCTTGTTCTGATATAGGTCCTCCTTGTATTATGTAGGTCTGGTTTCACTTGCTAAAGCCCAACTTTCCTAGTTTCTTAGACATCGCGGGATCTCTGTTCCATGTCCAGTCTTATAGTTGCAGTCGTTCAAAGACACGTTTGATTGGGCTGACCTCCTTTTTTGCCACTCAGATGTGTTTCCTGTGTTTGTTTGTGTTTCAGTGAAATACGCTCTGTTCTTCATCACTGAAGCAAGCAAGAATAAAAACCTGACATTTACATATGTTGGAACAGTTTTTAGATGCTGTAATGTGCGCCTCGGAGCTCACAAGGTGTCAATGGTGTCCCCAGGTCCGTTGCTCGGAGACGCTTCCTCACTTCCATCTTTGTGTCATGGATTCTGTGGTCGCTACAAGCTGCCTATCGGAAACGATAGTGGAACGGAAACGATTTGGTCAGAGTGTGGTGTGAGTATCGAGTACCGTTATCTTTGAATCTTCTTGTTATCATATATGGTAATTCACAAACATACTGAGAGATTTCTGTTAAACGTCTATGACTGGCTGTAAAACAATTATTGTTCTGGCGTAAAGCAGATTTTTTCTATTGGAACGAATTCGCTCACATTGTGTGTCGCAACAGTAGAAACGCGGGTCGTTCTACAGGCGAAACAAGATGTAAAATGATGGACTGCTTCTTGATTCGTCGCCCCCTCCCTCCATTATTTTTTTTTGATTTTTTTTTTAGCTCCTCTCGTATAGTGTTGAAGACAGAAATTTCTTCCGGAAATTTCCGGAGATGAGAAGGGAATTGGGCGCAAGAGTGAATGGCATTCTGAAATCACGTCCCAGTTGGTTCCCTGCTGTCCCCCTAGTTTTTGAAATTGACTGCTAAACCGCATGTTTTCAGATCATGAACAGAAGACTGTGATGTAGGATTACTTGTTGTTGAACCACTTTTCAACTGCCTTTTCACGCATTAGTAACTCGTAGGCTTAGCTTTTTGTGCACCGTTTGAATGTGAGGATACTCCACATGAACGTATTTAATTTCATCTTTTAGTAAATGTTTTATGCTGCAGAAATTATGTTTCTATCCAATTGCAGAGTCGATTTCATTTTGTGAAGTTACAACATAAACGTCCCTTCAAGCTATACTTCTACAAATTTCGCATTGTTCTTCATATTCTGGCTCAAAAATAAGTTTTAATGTGTTCTCTTATTCAGCCATGCAAGTGGGGTAATGGTGCGGTAGATCATCGTGTCTGTTCTCCATGTCAATCAGAACTATCTCCATATGATTGGCTTTTTCTACTCTTCATGGCTATACTTCCACTCCTCGTGCACTGCTTCTGTGTGCATTGGCACACACCCAAAAATACGTGAGCAACTTTTTTGTTTCTGTTCGATCCTATTTTGTATTTGTTAGATGCAGTTTTTTGATTTTATAAAACTGATGCCTAAATGTTTTCTTCGTTTTACCCATAACCTTTTCTTCCCTAAAATGTCGACAATCTGTTTCCTCCAGTTCACGAGTGCACGAGTTGTGTGAGCACCTATGCTGTATTCTCGAATGTATCATTGCGTCAGTTGCTGCTGTGTTGCTATTCCCGCCGAGGCTTTCTTTCACGGTGTGGGGCTGTGCTCGATCAAGCATTAAGGAGTGGTGAGTGAATGCCCTCTCTTAATGAGTTGTGGTATATTTCGATATGTCCGTGCTTATGAAGTTCCTTCCTCTATTCTCCTTTATTCTGTTTGTTCCTCAATTTTCGCAGTATGGTACCAGGTGCAGGTGTACCTTGTTGGAGGTTCCAAGCCGCTTCTAATTGAGTTACCGAGGATTCAATTTCCACTACGAGAACCAAAAGTATGATGCTATTCAGTGTGATCGAGTAGGAAACATCAGCATTTATGCTATCTTCAAGCTCCTTAACTTGCCCAAATTAAAGAGGAATATAACACTGCAGTGACACTGTCCATTTGCTTTTGGGGCGATATGGTGTGGTGAAAACGAGGTAAATGTGGAAAGTCATCGGTCGTCTTTCATATACACTGCGGTGCACAATAGATTGCACCTCATGGAAAACTTAATTTTTGAGAGAGCCCGGAACATTTACAGCTTCTGCCGACAATATAAATTAGAAGTAGATAAAAGATTAGTATACGTGGTGTTTATTTATTATCAGAACTTTCTCAAATTTTGTTACATC
>KZ345617.1:60962-72173 GCA_002352805.1 Teladorsagia circumcincta
AATTTTACTCTTTTTGAGGCGGTGCATAATAGATTGGACGATATGTATGGTGAATCAAAAAACAACACATAAAGTCTACCACCCCCATCTAATAATGAGTGGAGATTCCCCTCTTCTCAGTAACCTAGAAACCAAATTCGGGTATTGAATTGGGTCTTTCCCAGCAGTACAGGCGATAGAATTTCCATTTCTTCGTGATGATGTTTCTGAACGACTGAACATTGTGTTACGTTTTCTCATTTGCGTAGATCGTACTCCTTAATATGCCCCACATATTCTCGATTGGGTTGAGATCATTATTGCATGCTGCCCATGAGAATAAAGGTTGTTATTAGTTTGTAAGTGGGATAGAGTACTTCGCGAAGTGCGGATCGGAGCATCCCCATGCATGAAAACGAAGTGCCTGTTAAGGTTCAGCTAAACAAATAGGGCCGACGCGTTACTGAGAAGTGACTGATAGTTCTGTATCTCACTTGCATGAATCAAATTGAATCTCAAGAGTTCCCATTGGAAAATGTCCCCGTCCACACCATTGAGGAGAAGCCGCCCATGCTTTTTTGAGCCACCAGTGGCGGTTCTCTTCTTGTGACGTGACAGTACGAGTGCCGTTCACCCAACTTATCTCCATTGAACATCATGTCATCGAAAGAAATTACCAAACGAAAAATAAAGATGAAAAATTTAAATTCGTTTGGAAGAGCTGGAAATGGGCCCAGAACACCCCCTTGCTCAATCTCTGTTAATCTCACTCCTCGCGAGAGGAAGCCGCTTATGTCAGTGATATTGAGTCAACCGTAGTGCCGGCTTTATTACTTACCAAAATGCGTGTACCGATTTCTTCAACAAGCAAGCAGCGGTCCATTTTGAAACGGGAATATTGCAGTTTGCAGCCGATTCCCCGGCAATCTTTGTAGAAATCGATGCCACATTGATTAACCGGCGCCTGTAGCGCTGAAGAACAGTTGATCTCCGATCTTACCTCTCCTTGAGAACAATTAGCGAATGATTCTTGGTGACAGTTGCAACTGTATTTTCTTGGGAATACTGGATTTCTTCGGGATTTGGAGAAAACTCTTGCCAAGGCGATGTAAAACGTCAAATCCAATCCAGTCTTTGTTTGCGAATCTCGTATACTTCCGCATAGTAAATGCGTATATGCAAGTATATGCTAGGCTCAGAAACAGGAAAGAAACAGCCGGAAAAATCCAATATCTCATGTCGTCCAATCTATTGTGCACCGCCAAAAAAACTGATATTTCACTTTAAAAGTTTTCAGTGACACTGTATTTGATTGAACATTGGGTCAATATTATTTATCTACCTTTCTAGAAAACATATTAATAGCAGAAACAATGGAAGCTTCGGCTTCTTTCAAAAGCTAAGTTTTTTATAGGGTGCAATCTATTGTGCACCGCAGTGTACGGCATCAGAATCAACTGCTGCCCGGTTTCACCCATTGTACGCGGCTGTCAATATGTCAACAACAATAGAATACCTGAAGAAGGGAGCTCACTGGCGAATTAGCGATTCGGCGAATTGGAGGCTGAATAAGCACAAATGGCTAGATGTGCTGAATTGAGTTAAAGTGCGCTGGATTGAGATCACGGAAAAATGTGTGCGGTCGGATATGTATTCATATTTCTACTCTACTACGAACACAAGGGAATGGCGTGGTAATGTTGTGGTGCACTTTGCGGGCGTTCGCCAGGATTATAAATGTGGGGAGCTCTTGAGCAATAACTTCCAAAATTAAAAAAAAGGTTGCCATAGCTCGTAATAGGAGGAAAGAGGTCAGACTGGGTAGATTACAATGCCAGTGCATAAGCTGCAAAGCTTCACCTTTTTTGAACTCTCGTTGAACGATTTCAAAAAGGAACATAGGCGAAAGGGCGATACAGGTGTAAAATGAACAGTCATTTTTTCATCTCCTCACTTCATTTTTTGGACTAAGCATTACAGAAAAATTTGCTGGTCCTCCCGATACTTGCTTCCCTCAATTTCTGTTGCCTTATGATAAAGAAGTTTCTCTCCCTATATTCAATCGTTTTCTTCAGGTATCCTGAATTATACAACCCTATAATTAATCATGTTAAACCGATGCGATGTTCCTATGAAGTGGTTTTTCCTCTGTAAGTTTTTTTTTCAAATTGTTGATATAATTCCCTTCACAGACACTTTTCGTTTTCTAATGATTCCATTTAGATATTCTCTACCGTTTGTTTATCTGCTGTTTCTTTTATTTTCTGTTCTAAGCTGCCGCTCGATACTATATCTTTTCGTTTTGAAGCGAAACAGAGATGCGAAAGCATTTTATTATGCTCTTCTCACTATCCCTAAGATTGCAGTCATACATGCCCTTTTGGTAGGTTGGAATTCAGTTATACAGATTAATTTGAGGAGGTTTTCTTTATCTCCAACATATCCATTTGAAGGCTGGTGTACTTTACCAGTCGTATCCGTACATCGTGATGTTATGGAGTTTATGCGCAAATGCAGTGCATTTAGCTGCAGAAGGCAAAATATCGATGAAGGAAATTACAAGTAGGTCTTGATTTTTCTCCTTTTACTTTGTTATAATTCTTGTGAGCCACCTTTTCGCAGTGTACTGGTTGAATTTTTTTTTTCACACTTGTTCTGTTGTTAGATGAAGAATTGAATCCCTGCTGCTGAGTGCATCAGCGGAAGAAGTGTGACTAATTGTTGCAACGAATTCATGTTAAAAGAGAAAGCTTTGTAGGGTGACAGTAACTTCAGTGGAAGGGTCAGAAAATCTTTTTTTTTGTATTCTAACCCTTTCGGACCTGAATTTTTTTCGTGTAGGAAATTTTCTTCTAGCTATTTTTATCACTTGTGAGCACATCGTTATAAGGAAATTTGGAAGCTACTCGATTACAAATTAAGAAACTAGGAAGTTTCAAAAATTGACCCACCTTTTTAGCTTTCGAGCCTAAGATGTCGGTCAGACTCTACGATTTGGACCTTTGGACCAGCGATGGACGATCGCTATCGCCCATTGCTGGTCCAAATCGTAGAGTCTGACCGACGTCTAAACCGAAACAATTCCAAATTTTATAGTTATGACGAGAAAGCTTATAATCTATCACGACATTACATCCCACAATTTTGATAATAGAATGGATCTACTTCAAGTAGTTTAGGAAAAAGTGACGCTTACTTGGTAGGTTGCGGGGACCAGCATCGATTCATTGTTGCACTTGTACACAATAACTTGTAATGCCAACAACACCACACAGTGAAATAGCAGGTATAGCGCATAATTACGAAAGGGAAGGTTGACTGAAGTAAACTTCAGCAGGACTAGAAAAATCATGCTGTTACAGCGGTTAGCAGACATTTGAATTTGATGGTGGCAATTGTCACCACCAGGGCCGAAAGGTTTAAAGAAATACGTACATTTGGTTTCAATACTACAGTCTTCGAAGTTCTCTCATTTTCAGAAGTGGTTTGCACCTCGCCGATGCACATGGTGATGCTTACGGTCAATATGACTCTTCTGGCTTTTTCTCTGTTGGCTATATCGGCTCAAAAGTGAGTCATTTTCACTTTCTGATGTTTTCAGTTTCGTAGAGGTTGTCAGCTACACTGCAATTGTAATTCAATCAGTCTGGCTATAGCATCATTTACTCATCTCAGATTAGATGCTGCATGGCTACTCAGCGTCGCCTTTTTTGCACGCATCTTTGTTTTTTATGCTTTTTTTTATTAGTTCTTCGATTCTTGGATTAGTTTTCTGAAATAGAACGTTAGAGCACCTTATCTGTTATACTTACGTGGGAAATTGGAAGCGTACCCAAAGACCATAGCTTTTTTTCAGGGCCGGCGAATTCCCAATTAAAACTCAGAGCCGGCAAACTCCCAATTGAAAGAAAAATTCGAGTTTCTTGACGGATTCTTTTCAACTGGAATTGAGGACGTAACTTGGAACTGAGCAGAATAATGAGCACAGTGGGCTGTTTCGGGGTATTCAATGGGCAAAGTTTTTGATAGTCACGAGCTTTTACATATCCGAAAGTCATCACTTCTTTCAACTGCATCACGTCAAGAAAATTATTGTTGCGCTAACTCATTCTATTAATGACTCTGCGGGTCAAAGCGGGGACGCATTTTTTCTCGACGCAGGACAACGCGGCTCGATGAGGGTAGTCAAAATAGAGTTAACACTTCTGCGCACGATTTTCGAACTTTTCAAGCTAGCATATCACTCAGGATGAGAGCATGGTTCTTCTGGCAAACATGATTCATGCTCACCTTCTCAGTAGGTGTTTTACTTAAAGGCTATTTGAAAGTGATCCTTCGGAGTAAAGCTTGTTATATCCGAAGGTGCACAGCTGGTTTTTCGTTTGCAATTAGCTTCTGTGTTGCTACAACTTTTCACAAGAAGAAATCTTGACCCAAATTCATTTACGAATTCCGGAGCTGCAAATTGATGTTTCCCTGGCTCGCTCTAAAATTGTCCCTGAGCCAATCGAAAAAATTTGCGTTCTTGTTGTAAGCCATCGGCAAACATATGATACGTTCGAAGTCTCAACAGTCTTTCAAGATCCAACACTTTCATGAGCTTACTACCATTGTGATGCATTTTTTCAAAAATATAAAAAGGGCGCGGTGCGCGCCATGCGAAAAATCGCCTGGTCGCCAAATGGATTGATACGTACGGTATGCCAATGAATTGCTCGTTGAGAATTTTTGCAATAACAAAGATTTTAATTGTTGATATACGCGAGTTTTTGTTATTCATCAGTCTTTGAAAGGAATTGATTGATTGACTATGTCAAAAATGACCCCGTGGATAGTTTTTGTTCAAGTAGCGCCGAGAGAGAGGTTCTCCTTCGTTGGATTGTTACTTTCCATATAGTTCCTTTCACAGACATTTTTTTACAAAAGTTTTCAGTTTGCCAGTCTCCTTATATAATTATAAGTCATGGGTGACCATCATATTTTTCACTTTTTTTTCTAAAGGCTTCAAACCATGCTCAGTATTTCTGACTGACCCTTTTGGTATGGCCGAATAATTCAAGACTGTAGAGTCTCTCGCCGTCTTGTAGACGGATCTACGGATTTACGCGGCGGTAGCCGCACCCTGATAGAAGTTAAAATTCACTTCTACCAAGTAATTGAACTTTAGTCAACGTTGTTTTAGATACGGATATAACTCAATAGCTTCGTTTTCAGAGACTCAGTTGTGAGCTTCCTGTCGCTGTTATTTGTTCCAGTGCCACCCATATTCTACATGTTGACTATTGGAATAAGCCATCCCAGTGTTTTGTCAGACGTTTAATCTAAACTTTACAAGGGAGTTCAGTCAAGTCTTTCGAATAATAGCGCAATCGTGCTGCTTCCTATATGTAGTATCGTGACTGCTTACATACAGATTTTATGATTGCCTCCTGGAGTTTGAGCGCGTAGCCGGCAGGTGCGGCAGCAGTGATTTTTTGTGCCTATGAGACTATTGATCTAGTAGAGGTGGTTTTTCCTAATTGTTCTTTGGATGATTTTGCTCAGCTAAAGCAGGCCATACATATGTCAATAATTATTCGCTGTGTAACTAGGACGAATGCTCCGTTCGTTGTTCTTTCCTCATCATTGTTCACCTATTTCACGAGAACGGGTAAATAACTTTTCTATGTAGCTATGCTGCCGATTTCCAGTATATTTGAATGTATTAACTCCGCGAAAATTTATTGTAATAGATTGATTGAGATATATGAGTTGTACAGATGTTCTGTGATAATATTGTCGTGGAGTTTGGTTAATAAATTTCATCGCATGTTTGCTTCCCTTTCTTGTTTGCGTACTTATTCGAGAGCCTACGTATTTCACGACTTCACCTTTATTCAGACGAATCTGTACTTCGCTCTATTGCAGGTGAAAAAGCGCCTCCCTGGAGCTTGTATGTCTTAAAGTTAGTCAGTGGATGAAGTGGTTAGAAAATGTGCTGTTGCTTGGCTATCTGATATATCAGGTATATGGTTCTGTGGGAGATTCCTCATGGGCTTATCGCTCATGTACTGAAGAGTGTCGAAAGGTTCACTCATGCCCGGAACGTTTTGATAGCTGCGAGTGGACAAGCAGACCTTGTTTTCGGTGTGTAGTCTAGTTCGGTGAAAATATAAAAGCTAGAAAGACGGTTTTTAGTTGCCGGTATGACTGCATGTGGAGTACGGTTGAAATGTTCATAAAACATGAGGGATTTGTGCCGCAGTTTCATGGGAAGTGGCCCTTCCTTGCCCTTGACATCAATGTACCGACAGCAGTGGATCTGATAATTCAGGTGCTTTTATATCATGGGGTCTTATGTCAGACACGAAGTATTGACCAACATTATAGGAGCCGGCTTCATTCGTCTTCTCCTTGTTGAATTTTTATTCATTTTATCTGCTCTACGCCAGGCTTAAATCTATGCATAAATTGGATAGCAGCCGCGTTTGGACTTTGTACACATTTACTGGCATGATTACATGGTATGTCAATCACTGATTTTGTTACTTTCCACATGGTTGTAGTAATATGTTATGGTTCAAACCAAGCGAGAAAGGGCCAGTTAGCTTAACTCGCTTGTTTTGAGAGTTGATAATAAACAGCATAAATTGAAGGATTTGCTCTGCGATTTTCCATGGGAGAGACTGTTGGCTTACCGAGTATATGGACTATTTCTCGGCGTTCGCATTCATACTTAACGCGTCATACGTCTCATTTTGCTTTACCCAATCTTGGTTAGGCTTGTCAAAGTATCGCATATGGTGGATGTACGTTTTATTGAGTTTTTCTTGTTGAGCATTCACCGCCACTTCTTCCATAGCTTCAGGTCCTCAATCTATGGCACACTGTTGTTTCTATGGTTTACAAAACACGTTTACTCCATGACGGTGAGTGTGTCAGGTGTCTCAGTGGGGAAATTAGTTTAGTGAATGGTTGGCTGAGTCTTGTTTTCAGTCCAGCATTTATACTGTCATGTTGAAACATAAGCAGTCCTGGAGGTATAGGTTCTTCCCATTTTTCTTCGATATTTCTCAAAGGAATGAACAATTTGGCTTTAAGTTTTTGCCGTGTTGAAGCTGTATTGACACAGTTCGAGCATTCAATTAGCAAAGGAAACGTGAAGCTATATTTGATTAGGCTCTTCTTTGTGTCTCCATTAGGATAGAATGTGAAGATGATTTGTTATTGCAATCCCTTTCTCGAGATTTCGCAGTGACATGCTAAGCGGAACGCTCCCGCAAAGTAAAAAAAAATCAAAGTCACATAAGCTCACGAGGAAACGGCAGCATCTTAGTACAGTGGGTCAAACTCGCACCTTGATTGAAAATGTCTGCCACAACGTGGAGCTCTACGGCCCAAATATGAGAATCACAACATCGGGAGCTTAGGCTGCGTCTAGCTTTACGAAGGGTGGGGAACGGCTGAGCAACAAACTATCACCTAATGTGTCGGAATGCCCTGTTGTCAAGCACATTTCCCGACATTAAGCGGGACAGTGCTTGATCACGTCATATGTGCCATGCACGCACAAGGAGCTCAGAGTCCTTTTCGCCAGCATCGTGTGTATGATGGCTGGGAGCCAAGGATTGAGATGATTGCGGTGACGTGTTCTTCACGAAACTCAGAATTGTACAGTAGTGTAGTTAGTTTTCTGCGATTTGATAGAAGTATAATCTGGAGGGTGCTAATAGCTTAACAATTTATCAACAAGATTTGAGGAAGAGTCCACGCTTCCGCCTATGAGAGCGAATTCGTGATGGTAATGTTAGTTTAAGCCACCTTTTCTGGCTTCTGTAGGAATTGAATCGTGTTCACAGATTCCATAAACTCGAGTGGCTGGTACTAGTAAGCGAATTAGTGACACTCGCTCTTCGAATTTCGGGAGATGACATGTGAATCTCCACAAGAGCTTGATTTCAGGAGTGAATTTTCAGTCCTTCCATCCGAATATACTTAATTTCATGAGTTCATTAAGAGTTCATGAGTTTTCCTCTTTTAAGCTTCCAGTCGACTGTGACCACTCGAAAAACGAACATTTGAAAAAAACCCATGCAATAGGCTTGAAAGCGGGTACCATTCGAAACGGTTTCTCAAAATATTCTCAGGGGCAACCGTGCGTCACGTAGTTCCCTGCGGAATAAAGCCTGTTCGGGTTTTATGGTGGGGTATATTTTATTTGGTATTTGGGTGTGGAGAAGGTCGTAAAATTGGAAAAAGGGTGATCTTGTTTTTGGAAGTCAAATGGTGGTGGGAGTAGGGGGCTCGTTTTTGGTGGGTTTCTTATGACATTGGTGGGGGTGGAATGTCGAAAAAGTAAGCATTAAGCATGAAGTGGTTGAAATTATATCTTCGTTTCATTAGAGAGATGTGCCCCCCCCCCCCCCCCTGCCTGCCACGGTCGTTTTGGAGGGAAAAGTAGGCGTGGACGGCTGTGTCGACTGGTTTCGGAAACGAATACTATAGTACCGCCCTGGTGCATGTTTAGTTTTTGATGGTGATGGGTCGTGTCGAAACCCTCTCAAAGGGAAGTGGTCGTGAAATTTTCGGAGTTGGAACAAGGGAGGAGTAGTCCTCCTTGTCCTTAGCATGCCGAAAGAGAGAAACCACCGAAAGGGGAGGGAATGTGACAAGAATCCGACTTCTCTTGTTGTTGTTAATTATTTTGATTAATCAAGCATTTCGTTAAGAAGTTCAGATTTCGATAGTGAATCTACACCTTCAGACACCCGAATCATGTTCAAAAAAAAAACCTCCCCGTAAAATGTGTTTTTTTGCTACTCATTTATCAGCAATGTTTTGATTTAGCTGCCACAAGGTATTGCTGACAGAAATTTAGAAAGAAGCATTCTTTAATGTTACTGACATCGATGAAATGGGGCACACTACACTATAGAGGCACTTTGTAGTAATAAGAAAATTGAAGCATTTGCATGATCGCGGCGAGTTATGCGGCCAAGACATTGGCGGAGTGGATGCGTGAATTACGGCCCATATGCTTCACTGCAATGTGACTTTGAAGAGGCGCGCTATATGACATGGACCACTAGGTGCTTCATTCTTACGTTATTTCTTTCATATTTGTATGTTGTACGGCTTTTTGTACTGGACGTGGCCAAGAAGCAGGTTGGATTCTCGGGATGAGTATTCTTGGAGGATCAAGCTGAGAGGGGAAGACTCCGGTAAAAGCAAAATTGCTCATACAATCGTGAACACCCCATCCGATTCCCTGACATTACAAGAATTGGTGTGAGCATGAGCTCGTGTAATATGAAGAGTAAAATATTTGGAGTGGTGTTGAAGACGTTGGGCACTTAACAGCGCGATGCTCCCCCCTTGTCGGAATAGACCCGCTATCGTCTTGCGAATGATTGTCAGGTGGTTTGCTTGGTTCTTTTAAGGTTGGCATCGAAGCTTGTTTCTTGAAGGGGCTCAACGGTTCGTGGACGAATCACGCTGTCCTACATGCACATTTTTGGACTAATTGAGTGGAACCTGTAGCAGGGTCACTTTCATATAGAAGAATTCAGACAGGTGTACTGCACCACTAACACTTATCATGAACAATTCTTGAAAAGCATTTAGAAATGGTTGGATTTGGTGGTAGCCATGAGAATTCTTTGCCTTGCGATCAGCTGCGAAAGATTTGTATAAGGGGAAGTTGGAAGGAACAGGTGATGATGAACTAGTGAATGAGTAGATCTCATTGCTCTGCGATGCAATGAACAGCTCTACCCTCCCCACGAAAGGGATCGATCCACCTGGAGTCATCATGGGGTCCGTCTTATTTCAATAAGAACGCTAATTTCCCTTATAATGCTTACATACCTCATCTAACAATAGCAATGAAGTAAAAGGTTAAGCGGGCTCTCGATTCCGTAATCCCTACAAACGTTTGCTGAATAGAAGCATACGAAATTATTTTAGAAATTGCTTCCTATGTGCATGTTAAAGTATTTGTGTGCAACACATACTCAAGAAATGAAGCGAGAAATCGCGAATGAATAAATAGATCAAAAAGAAGCGCATGGTTGTGATTCACATGGGAATCACGCCACCCCTCGCCTGCAAAACTGTCAACAAGACATCCTACTTTTCGAAAGATGAACGCTCGTGGATCCTACATGTCCTGCCTACTATATGACGCTCCGTCTGCCTACTTTGTCTATCACTCCGTCTGTTTGCTTATTGTCTGTCAAAAATTTGGTATTACCTGAAAATCGTCTGGAGAGATCGCGCCAAGTTTTGAATAGGTGGGGACATGGGCTAAGATGTATGAAACCCACAACAGCCAAGCGGAGCCCCGCCAACAGTGAGGCACTACAATGGGCGGTGTCGACTGTAAATTTTCTGATTCGATCACACAACAGCCTAGAGACAGGAAAATTGGGAGAGGTGTGCACAGTGTTGCGGGCTCGTACTTGAGAAAACCCGCCTATGGTGGGCGCGCCTTTTTGAAGGTGGAGTTCATGATGAGAAGGCACCTCATTAGAAATCAAGGTACTGGCGGTCAGTGGTGCAGCACGAAGAAATACTATGAAAACTGTCCAGAACCGGTGATGGTGCCCCTTCTTGGCCTGTTGAATTCCGCATTGATAGCTGTCATCGGTGGTGTTCTCTTCGACGCTGATGCCCTCTCTCTTTTACCAGCTAGAATAAGACGGCGAGAGGTTTCATAGTCAGCGTGCAGTGGCGGCGTCGGTGTGGGTTCCCGAGAGGCGTCTGGGTCATATTCTTTGGGCGTGCTCTCGCACCTGTAAGATGTCCGCCTGCCTTTCGACTAGGAAAGTTTCCCTTTTTTCGACCTACGACCTCATCGTGAATCCTCTTTCAAAATGGGGCTGACAATCACTACGGTCACTAAAAATTCATAACTCGATTACAAGAAGGCATATAAAGCTGAAAAAAGTTGGTGGAGATGAGCAGTGACTAAAGAGTTCAAAGCATACCCTAGGTGAGCGCAGCCCCATCCACAGTTACAGAGCGGGTCCTGACCTGGGTGGTTTTTCTGCAACGTTCATAACCAAGTAGTGAGAAGACTCCGGCGGCTAGGAAAACTGGGTGAAGACTAGCGAACCAGAAAGATGATGTGCTATCGTTGTGGGGGGGGGGCTGCATCGAGATGACGGTGTTTGCTGAATAATCCGATATACAGGGTGTCCCAAAATTATGGGCGCCGAAATTCAAAAAGTTATTCAGCAAAAGACTCGATTA
>KZ345617.1:90671-104698 GCA_002352805.1 Teladorsagia circumcincta
CTTTAAAGCAACACTCTCAGAATGAATTGGAGGCGTTAAGCGGTCGGTAACGAAGTTGTAGGGAAAGAGTTGACTGGTAATAAAGAAAAGAACAAAGCAATCCGCCGGCGAAGGCTTCAAACAGGTTTGACCTGGTGGACGAGTTGTCTGATTTGCCTGCTTCGCCGGATTTCAACCGCATTTGCCCTAACACAATTAGATACATATGCATCATATAGAATCAGAAATACAACAATCATATGAAATAAGCAAGTAAAGCCCATGAAAAAGACGCAGCAGTGATTTTCAAGTGGGCGTTCCCTAAGATCTTTGCGAACGCCCCTGTCAACGGCGCCTTCCTGGCTTCTTTGCGGCTTACTATGGTGAATTTTTTGGTTAGTGACACTTCCAACGGCGCCTTCCTGGCTTCTTTGCGGCTTGCTAAGGTGAATTTTTTGGTTAGTGACAGTTCCTATGATCTTGGTTAGGGCTAGCGCATCATTTCCACCCCATAGCATAGAATTTTTAGAACCCTGCTGAGACTGTTGCTTTAAAGAGGAGACCTAGTATGTGTGCTAACAAAAATATGATATCGTGTGTAATATAGTACGCTGGGTCTCGATTTTTTCTTGGACGATTTTTTTTCTGTAGCCTTTACGACAAACAGTCGGACGGACCCTTTCTTTGTCGGGTTTGCGAAGAGAGCTGCAGCAGCGAAACCGTTGCCGAGATTCTGTCTCTGCACTGGGTCATTTATGATTGCTGACAGCTTGGTGGAGGAAAAGGTGCAAGATCGATGGGGGACAATTCGGAATACTCTAGTTTCATGGTCGACCTTACAAGTAGTAAATACGAAGATTACATATGTGAGCATAGCTCGGCTTTGAGATGGGAACCATTTCCCCGTAGGCTATCATATTGTAGTGTTACATGGCCATTATGACATTTATAACGTTTTGGGAAGCGCTAGTTAGAGGGGTCTGGCGTAGTTAGAGCTGACCCTAAGAAACTATCCATGTGTAATTATTGAAGAAATTATGTACACTGGTGTGCAAAACTTAGGGACGGGACGGATGAAGTAGCATAACCTAATAAAATATCTGAGGCCCTTACAACGGTTTCTTTTATTTGCATTCTGTACTGTACTGCAGTAGTTCTTTCTATGTGCGGTTAGATTTCATCGCGTTTTCTTATTCGGCAGTAACATTTGCGTCCGTCTTTAAGTTTTGCACACCAGTGTAGTAGCTTTGAGCAGGAGCGGCTATGGCGGGCCTCCTTGAGCTCGGAATATGGCAAATGAGTGATATTCTGAGGAGGGTGAGGAAGGGTCTGCTTCTACTTATGGCTGGCATTTGAGAAATAATTGCGGTGAAACTGTCATAAAAAGAGACACCGTGTGCGACGAAAAATTTGATGATGTGGGCTATGTGTTTGGCCACCCCGTGTATTTATGCTGCCGGTGGTTGAATAAACTTCGTCTGAATCTTCTACTGTTTCAGGACTCCTTGCGCATGTCAGTCCGCGAACCGAGCCGATTTTTCGATGGTTTGCAGGATAACTGGTATGATTTTAGCGCATTCAGTACCTGCTCAGGCTACACGTTTCATTTGCACCATAGTATGACCCATGGGATTTTTCAGTTATTTGGTAGTAACTCTAGTTACTATAATGCACCTAAGTGTGCAGTGTAGCGATCAAATCTATACATTGTTGTGACAACTGGAAAGATTACATCAGCTTACGCTTGACCATATGCAACCAAGCAGTTCGGCTGTTGTGCTGTTTTGATATACATATTCATGGTAAGGATACCCGACAGGACTGTATCGATTTAGCGTCAGGTTGAATAAAGTGTACCACAACACGTCTCCTATCGCATAGTACGCGCTGCAACTCGTCCGCTGACCCATCAGCGTCTCTCCCATCTCACTGCGCGACGGGTCTCCTGTCGGATACCCTATGGTAGAATGTGTGAGCCTGTCGTTGAATGGTTTGCTTATTCGAGGGATTGAAGGTTTAAACTTTTGATTCGACTCATTGCTTCTGCATACGACTCTTTTTTATTTTAAACTAGCTTTTAGGTTTCACTTTGCATGCTTCTGGAAAAGAATCAAACCAGGTAAAGTGCAAATCAACGAGAGATCGATCAGAGGAATGGATGTGATCAAATGGGACGACCAGGTGATTTTCTAATGTTTTGAATCCTGAATAGAGCACAAATACCTAAATTCCTCTCTAACTCAGGAAAAAATTCGTGAGAAGATCAAGGCTTTCATGAGTGGAGGCCTTGGAGGGCTCTTCATTGAAAACACGTTCTCAGCTCTAAAAGCAGAGTATGCAAAAACGAGTAGGTAAGTAGGGACGATTTCAGATTACTGGTAACTCTTTTTCATTACCTCAGAGGTAAATGCTTTGCGTGTAAACTTCCTATTGCTCAAAAGGAGATAAAATTCGGGAAGAGCTCCAACTGGTATCACCAGCAGTGCCTCTTCAAAGATGCGAAGAAGTACGATGTGAGTTAATGCTTTTTTCATGAATTATCACGAGAATTGCAGCGGATTGCGTACTCTTTCAGGGTTCAATTGAGGACATAGGTGGGTTTTCCTATCTGAGCGATGAAGATCAGCAAAATTTAATGGTATCACTCAAGGTCTTCGCGAAGGAAGACAAGTTAGTCTTGCTTCACTTTTGAACTTAATGGATTGCTATCCTTATTTAGCTTTTTAGGCTTGAAGATGTGGAGGAAGATGTAAAGGAGGCAAGCAAGTAGGTTCAGAGTGAATTATATCACGATAACAGCTTTAGAAATAAATTTTATTGACAATGGTAGATTTGACTGGCAGGTAGCATACATACATACTGGCATCGACACAAGGGTAGAGATATGGGCAATAAGAATTTTTCCCTAACGTTGTTTGGTTGTTACGTCACCGCTATGGACAAATGGTTCTGTGTACCGCCGGCAGATAGGCGACATTCCGTGAGACGCAGCGTCCAAGGTTATAATTGTAGTGGCTATAAATTTTTTGGTGTTAGTGTGTACAAACTTTTATTGGTGGAATTTTTTAGATTCCCTAGATCCTTTCTTTATTCAAATTTGAGTTTACGATTAAAAAGCAGCTCATAAGGTGACCAGTGGTGCCGGCATGAAAAAAAAAGAGAAACGGCGAGGAACTCGCGGAATGGACTCCTTCCTTACCCGTTGATACCACATTGATGCGACTCCCCGCGGCGTTGCCCTCTTCAATGCTAATGCTTTCACTGCTAAACGGCGAGAGATCCACGCAGTGATTAGCCCGTCGACGGGCGTGCCGCGCCGATAGCGCCGCGGGGAGGGTCATACTGGTCGACGGGGCGTTTCCTTTCCGGGGAATTACGAGTCGGCTCGCATCTTCAGTGGATCCACCTGTCTTTTCACTAGGTACAGCTTTCCTTTTTTCCGATCTTCCAAGTTGTCGTGGACTCCTCTGCCAAAGGCAAATCCTGATATTCTGGGTCGAAATTAAGTCTCTCTACGCTTGGAAAATATTTTTGGAGAAGAAAAGACTGTGTGTGGATGACTTTTCAGGATGTACAGTACCTGCTATAAAGCTATATACCAAACTTTTGTCAATGTTTCACCTTTTTCAACAGCCTCAAATTTATAGAGAGTTGTAACCAGTTGAGTGTGGAAACTCGCATTCGGGCGAATAGCCCGAAAAGTTTGTGGAGAAAAAAAGCAGACAAACTGGGCTATTTTTCGATTTGATCAATTTTGAAATGTGTTCAAGTATTCGTCGGAAGCACTAATCTCTATTAGTTTTTGGAGGGCTAAAATTGCAAAAGGCTGACCTTGGAGAAGTCATTGCGGGTAAAAGCCAAAAAATAAGTCCGCTCAAATACAAAAAACGGACTAACGGGATGATCTTAAGAAATTGACATTCACTAATGTTTTTGCACCTCTCAGTGGAAAAGAATTGTAGTTTATAATCATAACTAATGAATTTTCTCGCCACTTTTCACTTTTTACAATTTGAAGAAATTACTGCCTTTTAAAGGAAGAAGTGCGCACTTTTGTGGAACCTATTCTCTGCTTCATTACAAAAAGTATTTTCGAAGTACTATGCAATACACACTCTTCGTAATTTTCTGGAACTAGCCCTCCCCGAGAGTTCAAATTTACCTAATTCGAGAAATATTAAGCCAAAAGAGAATTACACGCGTTGGGACACCAGTGGTTCTGTTGGGCTCTTTCAGCGCAGTGAGAGAAAGATTCTGCGCGTCAGTGGAAAGCACGCGATGCAGTCGCGCGCAGGGCCTATTGGCGCACACCCTATAACTCTCACGGGGAGGAGGGGGAAGAACGTCAAGTGGAGACTTTCTAAGGGGAGGGGATTGTAAACATTCGCAAAAGTGGCGCTTGACCCTGCCCTCGACTGCCTTGATAAGGAGTCATTGAAGTTGAGAAGAGCATAGATTATCCAAGCGACATATGGAGGCATCAGCGGGGGAGGTAAGCAAACCAACCCGTTTGGTGTTCCTGCTGGGGCCGTGTGCCGAATGAAGGGGAGGGATCCCCGAAGTCGACGAACTACTTGAACTTGGTCGGTACGATGATGACGGAAGTGGTGCAGCTACGTCAGCAGCTCCGCCAAAAGGACTAGCTTGCTTACCTCAGGACAAGGCCTTGGAGAGAAGGCTTACCTCAGGACAAGGCCTTGGAGAGAGGGCGGACCTGCGTTCTCTCGCATGTCCGTCCTCTCTCCACGGCTTAGTCCTGAGGTAAGCATCAAATCGAGGCGGTTAAAGCCACGAGTCAGGCTTAGTGGACCAAACCTACCCCTTTAGTCGTCTCTGTGCATGGCTGTTGCCATGCTCAGAATCCCGAACGGCCCCGTAATAAGCCCCCAGGGCATGTATTTAGCTCTCCCGCCGCCTATGCGCGCTCCGACCGCCCACCTCCGGAAGTGGTGCGTGGTTGGCATAACGTGTGAAATCAGCTGGGTTGAGTACCTTATCAACCGATACTACGGGTGGCATGTTCGGAAAACTCGTTTGGACGTGCCTCTCCTCCAAGCCAGCTTCCCTCACTGCTAGTGGGGTAGCAGATACCGTTTTCGGCCTTGTCGACGGTTTCTTTTCGTTTTTTTCCCTACTGCCATTCCATTACGCATCTTCACACTCAGTTTCTGGCACCCTACTGCCCAATCACGAGCCTGACTCGTCGCTTTAAGGATCAGGTTGAAGTAGTCCGTTGACCGTCGGGGACCCCATCTCTTCCCCAACATTCAGCATACGGCCCCAGCAGAAACGCCAAATGAGCTGGATTGCTTACCTCTCAGCGGGGGTATGCAGCGCGGCAGCCACAACGAATTCCGAAATGCGTCCTTTGACCAATGTATGTTCCACACTCCGTCTGTTGGAGTGCGTCATTACAGATTCCACCACTGCTAGCGCAGACACATATTGCTTGAATATGCGTAGAGTTGATCAGAGTGCCGCAAAGTTGCGACTTCCAGAAGAAAAAAATTGTTTTTCTGTGCGACAAGTCGCAAGTAGGTGTAGAGCGAAGACCAGGAAACCACTCATGGACTTGGATTCATTGCTCTTCTCCACTATTCGTAATTCAGTGATTCGATACCAATCAATCATCAGCTGTTTCGCTTGCTTTCACGTTGTTTGATGGAGAAAAACTGCGATCAAAATACTTCGAAACAGTCCAATTGTTCCTGAGGTCGAGTACTGCGTAATACTTTCGAAAGGGGAGCTAAATCAAATGCCACTGGGCAGGCAGTTATTGCACTTATTGAAGTTTCTTCTGGAGAACGTTTGGATATATCGTGTCTAATCCGTAGTTACTTATGGCAAGAGATAATACTTCAGTGTATAGATTCCTTATAATATCTGATTGCAGAGTACATATACATTGTTTTAAAGGCGACACAATACTACAAACGGCCAACAGCAAGATGAAGCTGGGCCTGCGAAAAAGCCTCGTGGTGAATCACGCCAAGCCTCGAACGTAGAACTGCTTAAGGTATGCCACGATTCTTAAAAATACTATTTTGCATTCGTAAGGGATGAACTGTCGGAATTTAAGCCAGTCTTTTAACCCTTGTTGCTACATAAGTCATCTGTTAAGGAGGCATTGTTAATGCGTGTTTTGTGCCCATGGTAAGACTAAGAGGCACGTTTTTTCTGTTCAAGGGATATGAAACTCCTCATACAATCTTTGATAGCTGTCATTTTACGATTTTGCGTGTCACTAAGCGCATTTGTTTTTTTATCCAACTAAGTAAGTCAGAACACTGAAAAATCAGGGGGTGGCATAAGCAGTTCAAAGGACAGTGCAGTTCTTACACCATCATCCACTGAATTCCCAGAAGAAGTCGTATCTGTCAGTAAGGAGCATTTCTGGAGTTATAGCGCGGTTTCACTGAAACCCAGTCGAGAGAAAGTCGATGTCCAGAAACTCTTCGACCGCACGCGCACGGCGAGGCTGAACCTACTATGTTGGCTTCCGATCTCACGCTGTCATTATGTAATTGTGTAAACTGACTAAATTTTATCAGAATTTTGAAACACTCTAGTAATACGCCGTATTTCTCAGGATGTGGCCTGTCTTTGCGAGTGCTTGGTATCAGATAGCATTGATACCATCAAAAACAAACATGTGCAGCTGCCCTTGCTCGTTTGTCGCAGTCTCCAATCACATGCTGTGGGAAAAAGAGCATATCGTTTTGTCGATAAAGAACCTCGCTTCGTGAAGAGGTAAACGCTCGGTTTGACTGATGGCTGCGAGTTCGAGGTGAAAATTATGCTTTGAGGTCGCATAACAATCGAATTAACAATTGACGACAGGGAGACGCGGTTGCGCGCCTCATACTTCTCATCTCTTTTTCGAGTGCATGCGCCGCTTCTTCCTGGGTGATTTGTACTCATTCTGTATCATACATCAACCTAACTATAAACGCCGTGGTCTATGAAGTGGCTAGAAGCTTGAACACAGCTGCTAATCCTGTTCGTTTCAGGCGCTTTGGGAGTTTAGGGAAGGCTAGAGTCAGCGACGCTGTGCAGGGCTTGAATGCGCTCTCTGTTGATGGTAGCGTAGGCGAACGTATTCTGGTTTTATGCATTAGAAGCGGCTTTACCTGCTCTCCACTTTCCTAAACTGATCATATTCCCCTTGATTTGCTGCCTTTTTGCGCTAATATTATGACTATCTCGGTCAGAGGACACAAACAGGTTTTGTGCACTGTCGCCGACTGGTCTCCCTCCCAATGTACTCCCGTTTCGCTGTATTTAGTGTTGTTTACGAAAAACGATCCTTGTTGGGGCAGTGAGACGCGGTTGCGCGTCTCAGAGATCGCGACCGCCACACTGCTCATGTCAAATCTGGCCAAAAAAAGCCGAAGCGTTGTCGTCAATGTGTTAACCCTTAGACTAGGTTTTTTTCAGAATTGAGTTATTGATGTGTTCTGCGTCGCAACTCTCCCTCCCAGCAACAGGCAACCATCTGTAGAAATTTGACTGATGTACGTTGGGTTCGACCTGAGATTTGATCTAGGGACCATGCGCGCAGTAGCGGCCCGTCTTGTCATCACCCCATTTCCGCTCGAAAGATTTTTTGTTTGATAAATTGACAATTCAATGAGCGTTTACAACCACACATTGTTACAATTTTGAAGTTTTCAATGGTCCGAATTTTTTACAAAAAAATGTTCAAAAAGGTCAGCATCATATGGCCTACGATTGGTATGGAGTAACTCATGATATGCACAAGGGCACGCTGCAAGCAGCACACATTATTTTTGTACGAGTTCCTTTCTTTAACATCGCGCAGGATCTACATCGCCGACGCGTTGCTAACTGCAGTGGCATATGGTTCCCAATGGTGATCATCCTCCTGAAATTTTTGGATGGCCTCAGGATGACTGGCTTTAACTTCTGACGATTAGTTGCCATTGTAAGAATTAGAAAGCTTCTATATGTGCACAATTCAGCCATCAGATGGGCGCTCCTGCCTCAATATTTCTTGAAAATGTGGTAGTGTCTTTGACACATGCGTCCCACCAATAGTCAAAGCGTTAAGCAAATGTGGCTATTTTACATTGCGCTGTTAAATTACGGGGCGCTCTGAAGCAATCGACCATGCTTTGTATCGCTGAGAATTCTCACCATAATTTTGTATTATATTCAGTTTGATTATTTCAGAAGCAAACTGATATGATGTGGGAATTGCGCAGCGGATTCAAAACGAATCTCACAAAGCATGAAATGATGGATTTGCTCATCGCCAATGATCTAACTCCCCCATCTGGTGAAAGCAAAGTATGCAGGATTGAAGGTGTTTTTTTTTCACTGCTATATGAGCTTGGATATAATTTCAGATTCTTGACTACCTCGTGGATTCTGCTATGTTTGGCTGTTGCAAACCATGTTCGAAGTGTGGAGGGACCCTCATGTACAGGTGAGCTCGGACCAATGAATTTTATTGATAGGCAAATCATAGTGCCAGGCGTCTCAATCCTCGACTACTCGTTCTGATATTCTTCTACAAATGAAACAACCGGATTTTACCAATTCTACTTGTTCGGCAGCTCAACCTTTAGTCTTCCAGTTCGTCGCTGAGGACATACAGATGCACTGGGCAGCTTTCGGAGTACACAAAGTGCACTTATCGCAACGAAAATCCTGACCGAGACAAGTTTGTCATTCCGAAAGATATGAAAGAGAATGCGTATCTCAAAAATCTCAAAGTTAATGTTAGTGAAGTTTTCCTTTTCCAATTCTAACTAAAAAGGCTTCATATATGAGAATTTATAACGTAAAGGTATCCTGTGACTAGGCCTCGTGTATTAGGGAGCATAAATATGGTGATGAAGCAATTAAGGCCTTGTCAGGCGCAGAAAAGTCGAAACGGGATATAATGTGCGACAATGTATGATCCTATCCTTTCGAACAAATGCTGACAGTTCTTGTTGAGAATGGCCACTCATTAACTCGGCAGCTTCCTTCGAACCTCCTTTCCAGAAATCGTTCTTTGCCTATATGACATCCTTCAGAATTTCATCCCGTAATATTTGGTGAGCTACTTTTAGCGATCCATCCGAAGTGTGTTGTTTGGTGTACTTCTTTGGCTTCAATCGTGACCACATCTGCTCCGTTGCATTCAAATCAGAGGTTTTGGATGACCAGTCCTTGTACGGTCTGTAGCCGGGCAAATGGGCTCTGCAGCAAATTTTCCAAGATTACTTCATACTCAGCTGGCATATCGCCTTTTTGTGATTCCAATGGTCGTGGAAAATAGGGATCAATGAAACTTTATCCCAAAAAATTTCTCTTGGATATTATTTGGCTTAATATTTTTTCATACTTAGGCTAAAACCAACAGAGAGGAAGCAGTAGCCTTTACTTATTTCTAGGTTCAACATTGCTGAATAAGGAGGTTTTGTTGTTGCTTTGTTAGCACCTTGCTAGAATCTTCTGGAACCCTACTGACAATTTTAGGTTTTCATGAATAAGGACGTGGCCCATGAAATATAATAAAGGTTTTCTCGAAGATATACGGGCTCCGTTTGCAGCTCGCGTATGAAACCCTCAACATTTTTCATTCTGCTTTTCCTCTCCATATCCGAGAGACTTGTCGTAGACGGGATTGAAAATTTGTGTTCTAAGTTTCCGATGCAGAACTCTTCCCATCGTTTATCCTGACATTCGAACCCCATAGCCAATTTTGTCATGGTCCTCGCTGAATCGCTGTGAATGTCTTTTTGACAATATACACAGCCGTCCTTCGTCTTCCGTAACCGGTCGAACTTCAGGCAAAAGACAATTATATGTACCTCATTTCAGGGTTTTTGGAGTTAGAACATGGTCTAGTTATACGTTATAGATACAGCAGATCTCAAAAAAATCCACCCGAGAGCGCGTCAGGCAAAAAAATTCCACTCCTTTCAGATTAAAGCAACAGACTCAGGAGGGTTTTGAAAGTTCCATGCTAATGGGGTGGGTGAAAGCATAGCCATAGTCAGATACACATAGAGTGTCACTTACTTGAAACTTACCTTTGAAACGCTTGGGGAGGGGGGTTTGACGCGATCGGATAGGCGGATCCACCAGGCCCTGGTAGATCCGCCTCTTGCCGCCGTAGAGAAGACATAATGGCGGCACCGGCATTTGTGGTCGTTTCGGGACCACTGAGAGTATCTCAGGTCGACCCTCCAAAGCAAAAGGTTATATCTCGCTTGTTTTCTTTTTCAGATATGCTGAAATCATCGTTTGCGTTTCGCAGAGACCCGTTTCTTCTTGTGGCCGACGTCAGACTTTGCGATTCGCGCGATTCGCTACAAGCGATTCGTAAAGTCTGACATCGGCCTGTAGTTGGCAACATCGATTGATCGCTATTTGGCAGCTATTGCAATTGGGCGCGTTCACTGCGGCGTTCAGACAGCTCGTTCGCCCTGCCTCACGCTTCACTCCAAAGCCTTGGAAGAGGGCCCCCGTTTTGAAGCCTTATCGGCGTTTTCCTCTCTCTTTTTCTTCATCATCCGTCAACTTCCTACCTACAACTTCGTTACGGACCGCTCCACTCCTCGAATTGGGGCCATTAGCAAATTAGGATCTTGATCTTGAAGCCATGGAACCACAGGCTAATGTATAATAGGCGAATCCGATAATCTTGTCATAAGCTCTGCTCATTGTTCAGTAGGTGGGTTTGTTGTAGTGTAATCATATCCCATATTTATGCCCCAAGCTGTACTCTTCTATACAATGCTTTGTAAGCCTGAGATTCTTGATGGGGGCACTAAATAATCTACTGATTTTGAATTTTGTTGATATGTTTGTTCAATTTCGATTTCAGCTCATGCCGAAACGCGTGTACAACGAGTTAGTGGCTATGGAAGCGATTGTGGAGTCAGTTGATTTTTTTTATTCGAATATGGAGCAGTATTGGCGTTGCATGTTTCTGCAACATTAAATTTCAACATTGCAGCCATTCCAATGCTTTTCAGCCCTTCCGCTGCTTTCAAGAAACTTGGCTCGCGAGGCATCACTAACCTTGAAGCTGGAGATATGGAAGGGAAAAGCATGGGAGGTTGGTTCTCACCATAAGTGTGTCACAGACATCGAAAAACGGTGGAGAAACGCATTCGCTACTTGCATTGCTATCGTTTGATCCTCGTCCTATACCTCTGTGGCCGCGTATTGCGCATGTATCCGAAATCGAGAATCTGTCCATGCCGGATCCTCGGTGAACGTCGAATAGGACGTCTACATTCTTGCAGACACCGTCGCGCTACGGCACCGGTAGTTATCAAATTCGTAACGGAGCATACATACGCAGTAGTCCCTGTGTTGCAGATGTGTGAACCTGATATGAAAGGTTTCGTTTCATGTTGCCTGTGTTCTTCAAATTTGTGCAAATTATTCAAAAACGGTCCAACGAGATGTTTTCTTGAACGGGCTACTTTGGAAACTGGTTCGAGTATTCGTTAGAAACCACTGACCTTCTATTTTCTTACAGGGGAAAAGGAATTGCAAAATGTTCTAACAGTTCTAACAGTTCACAAAGAAAGTTCTAACAGTTTTAAGCCAAAAAAACCAGCGCTTTGCCAGTTTGCAAAAGGTTGAATCTAAAGAAAGTTACAGTCAATGGAAGCCAGGAAATTTGGTTGCGCTTTAACGGTCCAACGGAGCGATTTTTCGAAGAAATGGAACTTCACAAAAGTTTGAGTACTTTTCAGGAAGAAAACAATCTAGAGTTCCAAAGTTTTCTTACCACTTCTCGTGACCTCTTTTTTTGAAGACAATAACATCTTTTAAACTGAAGAAGGCGCATTCCTGTTGATTCTTAATTCTCTATCCCATAACTAAAAGAGTCTTGAAGATGTTGTAAAAACGTGGTAGTTTTCTGAAACAAGCGGTCTCGCAGAGTACAATTCCATTTAGCGTTCGAAATACATTGACGTAGAACAGAATTACACTTGTTTGAAGATCAGTAGTCCCCCTCGATCCATCCGCGCTGGGCCGTGGGGAGATTGTGCGGGCCGATGCGACACGATGTTACCACGCTCTGGTGTACGCTTGAAGTAGTTGTACGAAGTAGTACGCAAACACACACATATACCAAGTGTACAGTACATATCAAGTGTTTGGGGGCCGTATTTAGCCTCGTCAAAAGGAGGGGGTCGTGAAAGTTTCGAAATTGGTCCAGCGCGAGGGTTGACCCTGGTGGGGGTGCAGGAGTTTTTTGTACATGGTGCACAACACCAAACTTTTCGCCGCAGAGAGTGCCACCGTCGACGGAAGTCTTGCAGTGGAACATTTCGGCTTCGCCCCTTCATGAACAGAGGCAAGCCTCCTTCACTGCTTTCACTGTCTTCAGAATATTGCGTGATCTGCCATCGCCGTCGAGCACAAGGAGCTTTACCGTTTTTGCTCCAGCCTGAAGCTGCTACATAATGTCTTCAATCGATCGACTGTTGGAGCTTCTTGAAAGCAGCACTACTGATGCAGGACCCTTTCTACCAGTGCTTTAGACCGTCATAAAGTCCTCGATTCATCTAGGACCTCTTCAAGCTAAAACCTTGCACCATGAGAATTTCTGATGTCGTCCGTGTAAAAGGTCACCAGGAGTTATTGGAGTTATCGAGAGGTTCGAATGTGCTATTCGTGTTCCATTTGAAGGAGTTGAGTTTAAGTTTAGCAGTGATCAATCAATCTTGACTGTCGGGTGAGAATTTTTCTCTCGATGCCTCACTTATTTTCATATGCACGACGGTAAATTGTGTTTTCCAATGTCTCAATGGCGTTATTATTTGTGTTGCACCCTTCCTTCTAATTGCTCTTACAGTTGGTTCTGGATTATCGAAACAACTCGTCAAAGGAGGTACGGTAGTAGATCAGGAGTGTGAATATTCAGAAGTCTCGCATGTTCATCGAGACTCTAAAGGTAACTTTTCTATTTTTCTAAGGAGTTCGTACAGTAGGTTTATATTTATAACCAGTTGGCGCCGCACGCGTTGCGCTCATAGCAAAGTTCCGCGGCGGTATGGGATGGTGGGCGCAAGGTCCCGAATTTGGCCCCATACACTGCGAATGCTTGACTTTTAGGGTGAACTATCCGATTATCCCATGCTCCATCCACCGAAGGCTTTAGTCATGCCTTCTTCGTCAACCAACTGTCCGCTTCTCTCACTCTCGTACTGCCTCTTAACCGATTTATAAACCTTGTGGTGAACTCTGCCTCTTTGTTGCAGGTCCCATCCCACCTATCTTTTCTTCCTCGCCAGCCTCTCCCCACTTTTCACCCTACATCCTCCTTTATAACCAACTTGTGAATCTGGCAGTTCCGCCCACCTTGGTGCATTCCCAACCCATCGATAGCAAATGACCTCCCTTCGTTGACGGACTCAACTCACTTTCTCCCGGTTTCCAGGACTACCTGAAGCCGAGTTATGAATTTTCGTCGCAAACTCCGCCCACTTTGGTCATGCCCCGCCACCGATCACAGTTGCTCTACACCCACCTTATACACCTTTTTCCAGCTCCCTAAGCCTTCTCCGACCCAAATTATGAGGACTTGTAGAAAACAGTGTACACTTCAGAGCGCGCTCCGCCCATTGTGGGCGGGCTTCCGCTCACGTCACGCATGCTAGAAACACCTTAGGCACTGCTCCCCTACACTGACTTTTTTTTGAACCATAGACTTACTCCAAAGCGAGTTACGAATTTTTTCATAAAGAACTGCTTTTTTGGAGAACGCTCCGCCCACCAGGGGTGAATCTCCCTAATTCGTTGTGACTTACCAGTGCACACCTTTTCTCACTTTTTAGCCCAGTTTCGAGGTCGTTTTGTCACTGAAACTTAGATCTCGGTCGTCAGTACAGTTCATTTCGATGCACGCTACGCCCACTGTGGGCGGGGCTCAGCTCAGCTGATATGTATTTCGTATGTCGTTAGATATGGTGCACCTATCCCAGACTTAACCCTAACCCTGTCTCTCCAGGTGTATCTAGAGGAATCAGGGATTTTTGTGACAGACACCGTGACACACACACACACAC
>KZ345618.1:7895-24034 GCA_002352805.1 Teladorsagia circumcincta
GGGAAGATCCGACACTTCTCCTCTTGGGGGAATAGTTCGTGGACGCCGTGAAAACCGGTGAAGCTCGGCTGCTTGAGTTGCATCTACGGGAAGATCCGACACTTCTCCTCTTGGGGGAATAGTTCGTGGACGCCGTGAAAACCGGTGAAGCTCGGCTGCTCGAGTTGCATCTACGGGAAGATCCGACACTTCTCCTCTTGGTGGAATAGTTCGTGGGCGACGTGTGAACCGGTGAAGCTCGGCTGCTTGAGTTGCATCTACGGGAAGATCCGACACTTCTCCTCTAGGAGGAACAGTTCGTGGACGCCGTGAGAACCGGTGAAGCTCGGCTGCTTGAGTTGCATCTACGGGAAGATCCGACACTTCTCCTCTGGGAGGAATAGTTCGTGGAAGACGGGTGCGTCGATGGAGCTGCAAGTAGGTATTTAGTTTCCGAGGAAGTATGTTAATATAAATGAAGAAAGGGAACCGTGGCAAATATTTCTGACCTCATCGAGTTGAGTCGTGTCGGCCAGCATTTTGCTGAAATCTAGGGCTTCCCTGGTGAATGCATGGCCGACTGTTGGTGGAAAACCAGTATAGGGAGGGCCATGCCTGCTGAAAGCCTGAAAAAACACCAAATAATGGTAGCGCTAACGCAAAGGGTGATGAGAGGTTACCTTGACTTTGGGTTCTTCACTTGGCTGAAGTAAGCCGAGGACCATTGTGAGTAAGGCAAAAGAAAGTAAAATAGTGAACTTCATGGTGTACTGCCTTTGAACGGAGGAGCTGCTTTTATAGTGCACGGATGCCTTATCAAGAGAGTCACGAGACCACTCAGGATGTTTAGCTTATATGGTCAATTGTTCCCTTAGGAGTGGTGCTTTAGATACGATATGAACCGACAAATGTTCGAAAGAGTTTAAGAATTATCGTCGTGGATAGCCGTTTCTTTTACCACCTCCCTCCCCCTCCTCTATCTGAAAGAAAACCAGCTCCAACTAAGCAGCCGTTCCGCCAAAAGGTTATTTATTTATGCTATAGAAGTCTGCACTTTGTATCGCTAGAGTTCTTTCCCTTGCACCCAGGATCAAGTAAGCGTTGCACACTTCAAAAATTCCACTACTTTTTCCTTTAGGGGTACGACCCCACCACGACCTTCAGTCTTGGGATTCCCCCAAGACTGGAGGTAGTGGTGAGCTGTATCCCCCACCATCATTAGTGTTCCTCACGGCATAGCTCCACCAACTTTTCTCTATTAAATGACCGTCGAACAGGGGCGGGAGAGGGGTGAGAATTTTTCTGAAAAAAGCGGAAAAAGTTCCCCAATTTTTTCTTTTTTTTCTTTGCTTCTCTTTCTTCTTAATTCTTGCTTCTTTTATGTAGTTTTCCCTTGAATCCTTACAACCTCATTGAGACCCTCCCTCCTGCCACCACAATCCATCCAATTCGACCCCCTTCCTTCCAATACTTGACCTTCACCCACGCAAAATACGACTTCCACCCTTTAAACTCAAATGCTACCCACCTCTTTCTCATTGAGAACGTCGCAGGGAACGGTTGACCACTGGTAAACCTTCATGTGCTCGTACCCTATGGGCTTCCCAATTGATTTCATTCTATCAAACTTGCGAGTGATGAAGGTGGATGACCCATGATTTTTTTAGCGGACTCCAATCCGGTCAATTCTTTTTTTTCTCAACCGTATTGCTTGAACTACCACAGCTTTTCGCCGAGTCAATCCAGCTCTCAAAAGCAGTATGCAGAATCATTTCAGTTGTTTACTCCGTTCATTGAAGAACCACGTACTGATAAGGGAGGGGAACCAGTGATTTTTGTCACTAGCGTTCACGCCAGTCTGATAATGTGATGTCACTTTCGGCCGCTTGTGACATTATCAGTGGCTTTTGCGGACTGTTTACTGGTGATGCGTTCAAAATCAACAAGGCGACTGTAGAGGGGTTTTCTTGGTCATTACCGATAAGAAGAAGCTCTGCCCTCTTGTCTGCTTGTGAACCGTCTTCATCTTTATCTTTTTGGCTGTAAATTGGCATCATAACAGGTATCTTACTGTACTCCTATACTTACTCATTCTTCTCTGTCCAACACCCAACACACTAACTTTGGTTGTCAGCTCTGAATTAGAATTTTTGGATCATTTAAATTCTCCAGGGTTTCGATTTAGTTAAACTTTTCAAGGCGCGGGACACAAAACTCTGGCCTCCCCGTGGGGAACGCCAAAAAAGCTGATGTACGTGGATAGATTCATTCAATACTCTAGGTGGAAGATTTATTCATGAAGATCTTAATGGTTCCCGGTCAGAACTTGCGTGCTTACATGCGCTCACAAATTAACTTTTGTCCTGTGAAATTTTGAAAATCACAAAATTCAGGGTTCTAGCCATGTATGCAAAATCGATGGCCAAACAGCTGTAGAAGGTGATTCAGCAAAGGGAGAGATGTCATTGGAACAGAACGATGTTAAATATCAGGCTCAGAAAATGAGCAGTTCAAAATTATTTGGAAAATTCACTAATTAGATAGAAAGAATGCTGGGATGCTTCTGTTGGAAAACAACGTGGATATCCCATGTTCATAATCCTCTGAAGTGCAGTCATCAGACAACACAGGTCGCCTTGAAGAGAAGCATTATAAGGCATGACCATCTTTTTAGGTCCGTAGGTCGCCAGATGTTAGGTGGACCTTGTCGATGGTGTTCGGAAGCTGCTTGCAACGATTTCATCATGGAATCAATTGTTTCGATTGAAGACTCATCGTATTCTCTATTCGACCGATGGAAGATGGGTTCATATTCAGGTATCGGTCCCGGCAGTAAATGAGGCTAGTTTGTGTTCGTGGAGAGACTCAGCCGTAGAAAGAGCTCATGCGAGAAACTTCAGGAATTTTGTTGCTATCTTAGGCCAAGTCCCGCAACTATTACTGAGCAGTGCGACACGAAGTGCATGTCGTGGCCTGCCATTCCGCATTGAGTGCCCTCCAGCTACAGCTCGCTGTAGTTTAAGGAGCCAGCACTCCAGTTGAACTCTACTTCAAAGTCCCTTACTTAGCCCTGAAAGCTTACTATTTTCTAAACTTCTTTCACGTCTTTATTATTTCATAGCAATCCAGTTTTTAGGTTTCCACCATCTGCAATGATGCTGTGAGGAAAGGAGTCGCCTCTGATAGACGAAAGGTCAACAGAAGCGCGGACGTCTATCAAATGTTACCGGTTAGACGACCCGCCCATCAATATGGGGATTGAGCTTGCGTGAGTACCAACTTTTCTCTAGCTTCCAGTTTTGGGTATCAGGTTTCCCGGACGCGATCAAGGAAAAATGGATCTCCATCTCATCATCGGCAAAAAAGGGGCCATATCTAGGGTTCTGGGCCGTTTCGCATGGTGTTTTCTTTTTTCATAATACCACTGAACATTTCTAATTTGATTTCTAGTGGATTGCTTTTCCATCGCAAGCTTCGCCTTTTATCCTACCCCTCGCAGCTTCTTTCTTGTACATGACTCTGTACTGGAAGGGCAATGTTCTCCTGACTTCAACGTGAAACGTGCTTTTCAGCGCCTGCCAGGGTTATGGTCAGCTTCGTGGCGATGGGCGCGTCCTTCGCGGGAAGAAGATAGGGCATGCCTTCCCGCGAAGGAGGCGCCTATCGCCACGTCGGCTGCATGAACCATGCCCTCTACTCGCTTCCCTGGCCTTCCTTCTGTAGCAGGCATGCCTTCGTTTCCTTCACGTCCATCGTAATATCCTGCTCTGACTAGTCAAAGCTAATAGAGCCCCAATCATCACAGTCGGTTGAAGAATGCAATGTTTATTGCTCTAGTCTCTTGATAAGTATCTACACAGATACACGTTCTCAAATACATATATACAAAGAATAATGATGTAGAGATCTCATACAGCCATAGGAGCAGGTGCCACTACTCCTTCTGGAACTTTGTGGACTTCTTCTTTAGGTGCCACAGTCAATTCAGTCGCTCGAATCCCGACGACATGAGGGGAGTCACCAATAGGTTCTACGGCTTTAACCGTAATAGGTTCAGCGACATCACTCGTAATAATAGGCGACAGAGTTGTTTGTGTGAGATCACCCTGGAACATTATTCATCTAATCTTTCGCCTAGACTTTGTAAGAGTAATCATGAACTCAAGTAAAACTGGTGGTTACCTGTCCTTCCAATGAACCCTCAGAATGCAATGTTGGATCAGCGACTACAACAGTACTCTCGGAGTCTTCTGCAATCATTTTATCGTCTAGCGCATCACGAACTTGCCGAGGGGACTGAAATGATTGCACTTCTTCGGGTCCCACAGAGACAGTAGAGACAGTCAGTCAGACAATAGAGACAGTTAAGTGAAGCTGGTGGTTACCTGTACTCCCAATGAACCTTCAGATTGCAGGGTGGGAGCAGCGACTACACCAGTACTCTCAGAGTCTTCTGCGACCAATTTATCGTCGAGCGCATCACGAACTTGCCGAGGGAACTGAAATGATTGCTCTTCTTTGGGTCCCATGGAGACAGTAGAGATAGTCAGTCAGACAATAGAGACAATTAAGTGAAGGTGGTGGTTACCTGTACTCCCACTGAATCTTCAGATTGCAGGGTGGGAGCAGCGACTACACCAGTACTCTCAGAGTCTTCTGCAATCATTTTATCGTCTAGCGCATCACGAACTCGTCGAAGGGGCTGAAATGATTGCGCTTTGTTTCCCGAGCTATACCGTACATGAAGTGGGTGTAAGGGTTACCTGCACGGTTGGTGCAACAAGTTCAGTCGGTTGAACGGGGATATTCACAGCCGCAGTTGGGGTGTGATCGAGGGGCAATGGAGACGCAACCGCTTCTTGTGGGGAGCGAACATGGCGTTGGACTCCGGCTACCTGTAAATTTTGATAATATAATCATTCCATGTTATAAAATAGAACGCTCTCGGTACCTGTCCTTCTGTTGAACCCGTAGTATGTGGTTCAGGCTCAATGCCGGCTTCGGCAGTCTCTCCTAGTGAATCACGAGCGCGGCGGAGAGGCTGAAACGCTTACGGATCGTTTCGTGAGCCATAACCTGCCTGGGGAATGTTAATGACTACCTTCTCCTTTGGCGCAACGATTTCAGTTGGCTCATCAGGGAGATCGACGGCTGGAGTTGGGTCTTCGGGGGGCACAGAAGCCGTAATAATCGCTTGTGGAGAGCGGCGAAGACGTAGTTGGGGCTGAAATACCTGGTAGTTATAGGGCTACTAAATCGAAATGGATATGAAATGATCAATAAAATGACTAAATATTCGTCTACAAATAACTACCTGCAGAGTCGTAGCAGTAATTTCCGTAACAGCCACAATCTCATCGTTACTCGTAGGAGCATCGGTTTCTGAGAGGCGGGCGCGTCGGTGAAGCTAAATATCGAATTGTCGGCTTTGTAAGCATTTTTTTAGCAAGGATTTGTAGACAAAAATGGAGGGATCTGATTTTCTGCCTACCGTTGTCTCAAGCGGAACATCGCCAATATGAGTAGCGTCAGCAGGGAGATCGGTGACCGATATTGTTGCTTCGGTGGTGATTCCAGGAACGGCTGTGACGTGGTCACTCTTCAAAGGGTCGTGTGCATGATTGATCTGGAAATTACGTGGCTGATTCGCCGAGCATACAGTAGTGGAGAGAACTATTGTAAGAATAAGAATCGTTTTCAGTAAAGGCACGCCCTTGGCTCTGAAGTGGAGATTCTAGCTTGTGCAAGCTATTTGGCACACAGGATATATATCCCTCGGTACAGGAAATTGCTGGCTAAAGGCTCTCAAGCTCAAAGGCACACCCCAGGCAGAAATAGTGTGCACGACTCCCTTCAGTCTGTAGGGTAGACCATTAGGGGACGATGGGAGTTGTGGTATCGTTGCGAATGGAAATCACCTAACGAGAGCGATAAGGCCTTGTAAAGTAAGCTGCTGAAGTTTCAGGCTTTGTTCTATTATCAGGCTCTTGTCTGGCACCCTCTCATCTGTTGCCCTCTCTCACCTCAAACTCTCCTCTCCTCGCCTAGTCTCTCATTGCTTTAGTACAGCTGATTAAAGGTGGGCGAGCCCTTAAGCTACGTGTTCTGGACGGATTCTTTTCTTTCCGTCTTCACTTGCCGTCCCATCTCGGACCAATACATTCGTATTCTTGCAAGAATCACACCAATTTAATCCTGAGGCATGCCTTTAAAGGTGGACGTTCGGTTTACCCAGCACTTGCCCGAGGTTCGTAGTGCTAGGTCGGATGCGATCCCGCTCGTATCCATCTTCCTCGTCCCTAATTCTTTTCGCTTCCTTAGCGCCAGTACTTGCTGCCTGCCTCTTGTCTCCCCAAGGCCTAGAAAGGAGGAGTCTATCTTCTGTGTGACGGTTTTCACGTTTGTCATCGAAATTGGCCCACATCGCAGCTCCCATTAAGCGCCCTTGCTGCACAAAGTTGGACGAGGATATGCTTTTACCTGGAGACTTTGTTTTTATTTTTCTACTGAATTCTTAAGGCTCAGAGATTTGAAGCATGAACAACTTCACGCACAAAGGCGAGTTTTTCATGTAGAAAAAGGCAATGCGCCACTCACCACACCAACGAATAGATTTGACGGCTACTGTAGCAGAATAAGTTCTAGGTAGACTTACCTCTTCACCAGAGTCTTCGGAGCTGAACAGAGGCTTGGCGAGTGCGATAGCCAAAAAAGCGGAAGTAAACAAAATGATGGACTTCATAGTTTGCTGTCATTATAGTCTGCACTTGCCTTAAATAGGCCCATAACCGCTGATCTGTTATCGAAACTTGCAAGGTCGTCGATCCTGTTGACGAAAACGCAAACACAGACACTCGATTGTTTTCTTATACTTGATGTTTTAGATACCCAGAGATCGCCGCGCGTGAAATCGCCGGGGATGATTCTTGCTGCCTTATTCGTCTGCTGTAAATAACCTTTCTGAGAAATTCCACCTACCACAGCAAACCGTGGAAAATGCGTCTGCACATCGTTAGCACCAGCATCCTATCAATAATAATAGGACTCGGGTTGCACATATCTTCCTTTTGAATAAGAAGTATTCCTGCAACTTTAATCTTAACTTTTTGGGACCCATATTATTCACCATTATTCCAAGTATTTCATACTACTCCCTTTCTTTTCCGGCGATCACCCTTGAATCTTGTCCAGTCGAAATAAGGATGATAGGTAGAATCCTACCGAGGCTGGGTTGGGGAAACGGTGACCCGATGGTGTAAGTGGTAGCACGGCCCGTGAAGCAAGAGTTCCAGATACGAATACCGGCTGGTACGAGAGTTTTGCCCATTACTCCCATTCTTGTGGTGTCTTTCGCAACGCTAACTGCGGCCTATAACAGCAGTTATCCAACAGAAATAAGCACTTATCCAAAAACCTTTGACTACTCCTGCCCCTCTCTAGGGTGTGCCATGCATTCCGTTTTAGTGCAAAATCGTGGTGACGCTGAGGGTGCACAGCCATTCTTTATAATTTAAGATCCCACAAGTCTTTGCTCATTTGTCAATTTTTTTTGTATCCACTTCTCTTATTTAGCCGGCAATTTACAATCATATGCCCCATCATAATCGTCAACATATTACCTTTGACAAGTTGACCTGTGGATGCCTTTGCCTAGGAATCCTAAGCTATCGAGGGGGAAAAAAACTAAAAAAAAATGCCGTTTTCGGGTAGCCGGATCGCCAAGCTCGCCCTCCTTCAGTTGAATCAACAGCAAAAGAAGTAAACGGTATTCTGTTGGGATCGGATCTGTTGAGTCTCGTAAGGGTACCCGGTTTTCCCATCATCGACTTCTCCACGTGAACGCGAAATCAAGGTGATGAAAGACATGATGTCACTTAGGCGCAAGTTCGTCGTCAGGATCACGGGACATCCAAATAAGGTTGGGTAAAAAGGGTCAAGGAAGATTGCTACTGTCCGAGAATGAAAATAAGCGAGCACTCATGAAGAGGCTCGCCGGTACACTTGGGAATCTGGAAACCTTTCCCGTGCCTGCTCAGTCTTTTTCCAACTCTATTTTCCCTCTGCCCATGCGAGAGGGTGTACGACGTTCAACTGCAACAATGTTTTATAGGCTTGCCACGCATAACTCTTTGCATCGCTTTTCCTGGTACTGTTGAATCTGTGATCAGTTTTGTCATGGTCTTCACTGGATTGCGATGGTTGCGGTTCTGACATATTAGCAGCCAGCCCTTGGATTCCGTAACCGATGGACCCCTGCGGTAGACCATTATGTTTTCTTTACATTCCAGAGTTGGAAGATCGTCTGAAGGTGCATCCTCTGAATTCAGCAGATCCCGGGAGAAATTCAGTCGTCGACGTTCGAGACTAGCAATCAAATTTGTGTCGGATCAAATGGAGCTATTCACCAAGTAAGGATCGTGAATCCATGGAATCATAGAGTTATATTTGAAGAGCTTCGGCGAAGCTGATAACCTAGCCGACAGATGTGCTTATTCTTGCATACCTGGTTAAATCTTGTCAGTATCATGTCGGTATCCATCATGTTGCAATATTACAGACGCTTATAATATACGTTAAATATGAGTATCCGTCGTGCAGCAAGGCGTCAAGTATAAACAGTGCCGGAACGCAGGTCAGCAAAATGCTTCTGTACGGAATGGGTAAAAATAGAGTGAAATCCTTTTCTAATTTAAAATGAGCAGAAGGTTCATAATAGCATATCCTGACTGGTGTTATAGGAGATTCGCTTCCTTCGTAGCATTACTACATATATCTACGGGTCGGCTCACATGAAGGCATTGTGCACATCAACTTTTGCTGCTACTCTGTTGCTCAATAAGCCTTCCATTGTTTGCCACTCATGGTCAGCATTACTTGTGGTAGTCAAGCCAGGTGAAGGAGATTTCACTGCGCATGAAACTGTCACTACCGCACCCTCATCAATCGATCTCGGCGTGGCCATGAAGAACACAAATTCGCCAGCAATATCAGCTTGGTATGAAAGTTTCGAAAGTTTAGGTATTTCAACTTATTGTGGCAAGTTCAGTTGCCTTCACATGCTCGAGCCTCTTTTTGCGCACTTTTCAGTCGCCCTGCAATTGGAATTACGGCGACGAATTCTCGGAGTCCTGTTTGCTCAGTTTCCTAGTCGTGTATGAGGAGAGAAGGACGTCTTCGCTGCCGAAAGTGCCTTTACAGAAAGTGTTACGTTTTTTCGATCCATTCCAAGCCATAGTGGCAGTTTAATGCGAATTTGCCATTTAAAATATTGGGTTGGACCACTATCTCCTAGCGTTTTTTTTTCGAGCGTGTAAATTCATACAACGCAAATATTACCAAAGAAACCGCGCATATCATTTGAAAGTACTACAATAAACTACCTGCCGTCTTATGTAGTGTGGTGTAAAAATAAGAAAATGGAACAGACAAGTTTAAGAACTTACTATTATTGTCAAAACAAGAAGGAATATTCTCACATGTTTTCTAGGCGATCGGGACGCTCTCTCCAAAGAGGGCAGTTTGCGTTTTTGGGATACTCCATCTCGTTCCTTCATTAGTCAGTCGAACAACAGTCAACAGTAAAACAGTCATCATTAGTATGACCAAAGCTTTTCAGCCAATCTGAATATGCATCTACGGAGTGCCCGTTAACTGCAAGACACTTACGCAGGGGGTCTATAAGGGCAAACGGTGAATTTTCAAGACGGTTTCTTGCATGTTGTAGGGACGCGTTCAGGGAAGACAGGACCACGTTTTCTTTCCACTAATCGGTTTTAGCAGCACTAAGAGAAAAGTGCAAGGTGCTGTTGACGGTTCGATTTTCGTGGCGATTAAGTTTTGCACTTAGGTTGGCGCCTACGGGATCCCAAATGGTGCTAAATGTCAAAGATGTCATGCTCATGGTAAGTACCATATTGAAGTCAACGGTAGCTGCCAAGCTTGAATGCAAAACTCAGTCTCCACGGGGATGAAACCATCAAGAGTAGTATTCAATACTTCTTTGGTACTACTACAAGCGTTCAGCGAAAACCAAGCATGGTTTTATGGTTCACACATGCGTCCCCACGATGTGCAAGAGACCGTTTTGAAAAGTTCGGCTCGCCCTAATGACCCCCTTGTTGGACCGTTGTAGTAGCGCAACCTAGTATACCTCCTCTGTTTTTTCTTTGCCCAGGGCAATGACAGATCCGAACGGTTTCTGATTTCTCCAGAGATTTCCATTGGATTATTCCTGACCAACCGACCGCTTTCCATGTTGTATATCGAGTAAATTCGTTCCGGAATCATCCGCCAATCCATCCTCGTCCGAGTAATGCTGACTTTCCAGTTTTCTAGGGACCCGATCTCTAAACCATGGGGATATGTGATCAATCACTTATAAGACTGGCCAGATGCGGCAGGATGATAAGAGCACTCGTCCTGTATTGGCAATATTATATTTAACGGTGCTCAACTGTGAGCTACCGTACCTGATCTATTGCTCACTCTCAGCACTTCTTCCAGCGAAACTAACCCGGTTTTGAGTGCTGAGATAGAGGTCCTTCTGCAGCATGTTACCCTTGGGATAAAATTCATATCATGAGCTGATGCGAAAAACCAGCAGATATTCCTTTCGATGAAGTAACAACAACAGAGAGGAGCAGTTCCCTCATTTTTCTCTTTTGTATGACTTGGAATGTCTCGAGACGGAAACCTACCTTATTTATGTAATAATGGTTGTGCATAACATTGAATCCTGTTGAGGGTAATAACGCGATGTATGAAATGAGTGGCTTCATCCATTCAACTGGTGCCATAACACAAATAATTTTGCAACACTATGACTGCAACAATAACGCTGTTCATTATGGTTACGGTACGTTAGTTCAATTGAAATAAAGCTAGTCTCATTTTCCCAACTTTTATATATTCCTATATCAAGTTAGCATCGTTTATTTGCTTTTGCTTTATTTATCCATCCTTTATTAGTCATGATTGTGAGCGGAGGTGAGATGGAGGTAAGAGACATTCCAATGCGCACAGTTTTTAGGTCAAATCTGATCCTCATCCTTCTTTGATCTGTCGGTAGTAGGCTCATCCAGAGGGACTGACTGGAAAGTATGACTTGCTTTCAAACCCAATAATTTGTTTATTCAATCATTTTCCTTTGTATGGATTGCCTCAAAGGAGGATTCAACAATAAAACGAAGGCCGAAGAAGAGAAAAATTGCTTAGTGGGAGACAGGCGGACCTCCTGAGGGTGCGGCGGGCTGACACGCAATCGGCAGTGGAAAATTTGACCGTGGCGATCGAGCATGGCTCACTTTTGGCGCACTTGGCGATCCACGCCCATCGGTGATCTAATCACTTGCCACAGAACTATACGCAGCGGATGATTACATAGCAGAGGGCGTTATATTGAAGAGGGCACAACGATGAGAGTTGCATCAATGCCGAGATCGAGGAGCGAGGAATGGGTCCCATTTCTTGGGTTCCGTGCCGTTTTTCATGGTTTTGCCTTCTTTCTAGTACCGCTCACCATCCCTAACTTGATTTGGAATGGATTGCTTTTTCCTGCCTTTAAGCAAAAGTTACTGCATAGACTAAATCGCTCGAAAATAGCACTCACTCCCAAAGAGGTGGAATGCGTGGCGTATCCCATAGAGGCTAGGTCAACGTCGGATGCCCTTCAAATATCCGTTTATTTCTCACTCTCAGGATCCATGTGATGAGCGAGAATAAGATAAGCTTATAATTCAGCTAAAGATATGACCATGTGTCAAAAAAAGTCCGAAAACATTGAAAAAAATGAACAACAACACAAGACTTACCTGAGCCGTACCCCCGCCCCCAACAGCTTGTAACCTAGGTAGATGTACATCTCAAACAATCAGCACTATGCCACATTTCCATTGAGAAGTCTGCGAGTAAGCAGTTCCATGTGAAATTATTTGGTTACTGAACAAAATGTCGTTTCTAATTTGATATTGTTTTAAGATTTTCAAAATAGTTCTGCAAGCTTACTTGTGCTTCTTCTCGAGTAAATAAGGTAGTTCAATGGTATTTTCTTTAGAATGACTGGCCTAGCAGGAAAAAAAACTAACGAAACTTAAGAAACATGCGGCTCAATACCTGAATGCAGCTTACATTTCGGTAGAGGATGACGGATTTTGATGAGATCATTGAGCGTCATTGATGGATTGGCACTATGGTTGAGATCGTTTTTCAACCCGACTCCACCAATGAAGTTCAATAGCGCAATCAAAACTACACTGTAGGAGTTTTATTGATAGTAAAAGTATAAGATGGCGTGGTTCAAAGTTTTTCAGCATGTACCGGAACGTCGTAGTTGCAATGTTTATTGTATCTTTCGATCCTCAATAAGATCGAGCCAATCAGATTGAAGAAGAATAAACTGAACCTTACTAGCTCACTAGGGCTTTTACGCCATGATTGTTTTGTTTCTTTACTGTAGACAACCGCAGATAATCTATCACAGGTGCATTGGAATGAAGAAACAGTGCGCAAGTCGATTTAATATCCTTCAAACAAAAGCCTGGTAAAAATACCGATTTCACAATCTGTCCCTTAGAGAATAGCATTTCCTTTTTTATAAACGCATGCTACTCCTCCTGTTTCAGGCCCTAAATCTTGCGTCCGGTCGAGTGCTGAATGTTGGTCTGATGTTCGTTGATGGTGATCCAAGCATGGAAATTGCGATTGGTTACCGGTTTGTTTCATGGCCATTTTTAGAAAGAAATCAATCAAATTGCTCCCAACGCCTCACCAAAACCATAACAGCAAAGTACAGCTCCACGCAAGATTGGTATGAAGGGAACTAATAATAAGAGGTTGACTAAATGTCAAGACGATGAGGAAACGATGGCCAAACTTCAACCTTCAAGGAATATTACAAATCGGCAGACATGGAATAGGGTAGAACACCTCAGCCTTATTTCAAAAAAAAACTTCCTCGTTCCCCGATACCTGCCGTTTTCGAGAAGCGCCGTTTCACGACATGCAGCATTAGGGCGATGTCAGGCTTTGCGAATCGAGTGATTCGAATCGCTGGATACGGGCGTAGCGCCAGTGAATCGAACGTTGCACCAGCGTATCGAACTTTGCATCAGCGAATCAAACGATGCTCCAGCAGTATCAGCGAGTGGAACTATGTACCAGCGACTCAATAGTGGCGGAACACACGTTCAAAGGAAGTCTCGCCACTTTCAAACTTTTTTACCGGACAATGGACGGTGTTTGAAAGTGGGGGGCTTCCTTTGAACGTTGGGTCACGCCACTATTGCGTCGCTGGTACATACTTCGACTTGCTGGCACAGTTCGATTCGCTTTCGCAACGCTCGTATCCAGCGATTCGCAGCGATAAGCTCGTTTCGCAGTCTGACATCGCCACTGAATAGACTTTTGCTTTGAAATGGCAATGGTTCCAATAGAACGATTGATTCCGGATGTGAAAAAACCTTTGGATCATTTGTGAGTAATCGCCTACATAGACTGAGGTTGACTTTATATATTTTCTAGAGCCCATCAGATCTAGACTACCGTAGCTCTGCTGCGGTCCTTACGGTTTTTCCGCGAAAAATTTTGTTGCTTTGACATTATTGGAACTTCTTAAACTCGACTGTTAAAATCTATTTGTGTAGAATTACGGTATTTATGAACTGAAAAAAGTATAGTAGTATTCGGTTTGAAGCATTGGCAAACATAGCTGAAGGGCAGGCAGCTTTGATGAAGTTATTAAACGTCGTTGGTGAAACAGATTCCTCAGCGCGCAAGGGATTCAGTAGCCTCTTACGAGGGAATGCTTTGAACTTCCCATGGAACTTTTAAAGAAGGCCTAGGTACATCGAAGAGGTTGAACGCTGATTAAAATATGGGCACTGAAACTGCCACGTGAACTTTCCAAGAAAGTTGTGAGCCTCCACTTGGCAGGAAACAGGAGCTACTTCATGTGAGCACCTAACCACCATCGGGCGATGGTGGTCGTGGCGCAGTGGCAAAGGTTTCGCTGTGTAGGCGAGAGGTTGTGAGTCTGCTCTCCAACGGATCGGTGCTTTTTGCACACTGCTCTTCTACCTAGCAAGGGCTGTTATCCCAATTTCTGACATCAGGCGCCTTATCTGAGTGGATAGGCCAAATGTTTGACGCGAACGGTCAAATGGACTTGCTGACATGATATCGATTAACCTTCATTGGTCATGTTTTTCCTCCTGTGAAGGTAGCTTCGATACTTCACCCTAAATTCAGGCCACCTGAGGACAGCGAAGCTCCAACCCTTGAGGAAAAGAAGCTTGCAGCAAATTCTGCTGTTAGCAATTCTCTTTCGTGACGGAGTTCTAGCTGGAAGGGAAGTTGAAATGGGACCTTCGAAAAGCGTTGGTGGCAACCGTAACTGAAAATCATTACCGGGTTCCACTGAAATTGATGTCAAAATTGGACAATCGCCCTTGCTGGTCATGAAAAATAGCGTGCAAAAATCACCCACTTCAGTGGGCAGCAAGCGCACGACCAACCGCCTGCCCAGCGAGACCGTTACCAGTGCGTCACCGTCACCTAGTAATTTTAGTGCCCATATTTATCAGCGTTCAAGACCCTATCCATGTACCTAAGTCTTCTTTTAGAGTCTTGTTTAGTTGTCTTGACCTTGTGAGTGCCTTTGCATTAATGGTGTTCTATGATCATCAGAACTACACCACCTCCACCGAGTTCGCTGTCTTTGATATCGATGAAATGCTTCGGTAACTTGTAATTCACGAAACTTCGATGGAATATTCTCATGCGATATAATATTAATCATGGATTTCTGAATACCATTTCTTATTAAGAACTTCGGCGTCGGCTGTGCTAATTGCAAGAGATCGGATATTTCGCGAAGGACTCCTGCAAGGATATGACTTCAAGTGAGTGTACTAACTAAAGATCAGAAGAAAAAATTGAATGCTTGTATAATTTTTCAAACTCACCCGTGAGAGCTTCTTACGGTGTCCAATATTCTCATCCCAAAGCGAAATTAGCTAGTTTTTGCAGCTTGACCAAACAAGGAGCAAGACAATGACGACAGGGCGAGGCGCATGTTGAACCGCATGCGCGTCGCACCCATAATTAACATTTTTTCACGTGCGATCTTTCTTTTGTTTTTTTTTTGTGCTTGATCTCTACGATCTCAACATAACATTACTATGAACGGCGTGGCTCACTAAATGGTCAAATACGCTTCTTTTTCGCAAGAGCTTTCAAGACTTACGAATTTATCAGTTCGGTTTATCCGCCATTAGAATTAGTTGGAGTTTACCAAAGTGTCATTAGTGCCGTACTGAGGGAAAGGTGGTGTGTCTTTTTTTGCCACCCCTGTACGTACGTTTTTACAATAACGACCGTGCCACAATTCAGTCAAGGTCCATTGGAACGAAGCAGCTTAAATTTGCCTTTTCCTTGCATGACACAACCTTTTGATCGAACTTCTACGATGGTAACTCGCAAAAACTTCAAGGCATTGTATATTGTTGGCAACGTTTCATCGTACCCAAGTGTTTCAATTAGCAGCTTACAGCAACAGTCTCAGAACGATTCGAGGCGTTAAGCGGTTGGTAACGAAGTTGTGGGTAAAGAGAGGAAAAAACACCGCTAATAGAGGAAAAAACAAAGAAATCCGCCGACGAAGCCTTTAAACAGGTTTCCCCTGGTGGACGAGTTGTCTGACTAGCTTGCTTCGCCGGATTTCAACCGCATTTGCCCTAATACAATAAGAGACATATGCATCATATAAAAATAGAAACACAACAATCAAATGATATAAGCAAGTAGAACCAATGAAAAAGAAGCGCAAAGATTGGGGAACGGGCGTTCCCCAAGATAATTGCGACCGCCCCCTTCAACTGCGCCTTCCTGGCTTCTTTGGTTTCTCTTCTAAGGTGAGTTTTTTGGTTAGTGACACTACCTTTGCTCTTGATTAGGACTAGCGCATCATTTCCACCCTATAGCATAGAATTTTTAGAACCCTGTTGAGACTGTTGTTTTAAATACCGGATAGGAGGTGAGGCGGCGGCGCTTTCAGAATTGTGGAGTTGCGTGCGTCGAAAAAAAAAGCAAAACGCGCGTTGCCGTCAGCGTGTTGAAAGAAATGTTGCTTTTCAGTTTCACTGTGCGATTTGACCAATGTATCG
>KZ345618.1:46826-57518 GCA_002352805.1 Teladorsagia circumcincta
CGTGCAAATTTTTCGAATACTGGTCGTATTAAGGTATTAGAGTGATCGTTGGATAGAGCTAAGTTTCTAGTTCAGGATGACGTATTAACTTTCTAGACCGGACGAGTTTGAACGGAGTTATGGCTTTGAAAAGTGTGAAAACTCGCACTCATCACGAATTTTCCTCGTTAATTTTGCAAAAATCCTCGACGTGGGCATTTTTTTAATACTGAACGTGATGAGCAGTTCTAGCAAGCATTTCATAGAGCAAATCTTCTAGTTTATGCTGATGTATTTGCTTTTCAGATAGGGCGAGTTTGAACGGTGTTATGGCTTTGAAAAGTTTAAAAACTCGCACGCATCACCAATTTTCCTCGTTAATCGACCTAAATTGAACATTTCGTATTAATTTTTGTAATTATCATGCTGGTTAGAAAGAGCACGTCGCAAAACCTCTAAATCTGCTTTCAGATTGAGAATTCGTTCATTTTGAAAAAAGTTATAGTCATTTGAATATTTCAATGTGTAATAGTAGATAAGCTGCTCCAGCGCCAACTCTAGAATCAGTCACTCCGCAGCTGGTTTTTAGCTTTGAAATGTCTAGTTCGGAGTTTTTCCTTGTTTGTTCTCCTGTTTCTTCATAGGATTATTGAATGTAAACGTTAATTCTTCGACTTCGGCTTTGGTGGAGACCTTCATGGTAGAGGGTGAGGGAGGAGAGCTTTTTTTCTTCAGGAAAGTCTTTTGGGGGAGGGTAAACAACGTTTTTATACTCTGATTGTCGCTAGTCTCTCTTGATCTTGGGCCGCCGTAGGGAAGGGGGAGGGGGGGGTCGTATTTTGAAATTTTCCTCAACATCTCGCTTGACCCTGACCGAGGCATTAGAAAACTGGTGGAATGTTAAGAGCAAGTCATGCCTAAGTCAGTAATGTATGCCTGATTGATTTTCTCTCCTTCCCAATGGGAATTTTCTCCAAAGTAATTCGGTCCTTTTTGTGAACTGAACACCCTATCACGCAGAACTAAAATTCCACCTGATTCACAACGAATATAAAAGCAAAACATGTAAGCAAATAGAGCGGTAGAGATGCTCACGAACGGTAGATCACCTCATATAAAACAGTGGCGGTTTAGAAGAGAAATTTCAGTTTAAAAATCACTACGGCTTATCACTCAGCCAGAAAATGCCAAATTCGTAAAGAAATACGGGAGGATTTTTTACAACCTAACAGTGGACTGATTAAAAGAGGTCACGAGTAAGTGAAGGGTACATCAATATTGATTTCTACTGAGGAAAAATACAATTAGAGCTCGCTTTCGGTTTGGCTAGTTTTGGTGGACTGAACCTCTCATTTCGCAGGCCTAAAATTTGAAAACTCGTAATGACTGTAGAAGCCAAACATGCTGTTTTGTAGAGCTAACAATTCGCTTTCGAATGGTATATAATTTGTATGAAAGCATAGGAGTTCAATTGTGAACGACACTAATCATGAGACAACCTAATACGACAATGCCGAGGTTTTACGAAGAGAGAAGCTGGAATAGGATCTCCACGAAGAATTCCTGCCCTCTTCTGCAACGGGAATATGTCCGTTGTGATCACACGATACAACACACAAAGTTTCACCAACTAAGGCTCAGTTTTCGAAGAGAGACAAACCTACGAATACCACGTCCATGGATGGTCGAAGATGGGTCGGGTGACGTGTAGAAAGAAGTGCGCCATGAGGCGCGCACCTACTAGGCGACGCATTGAGAAAATCTAATGAAAGCCTCCAGTCTGGGGAATAGAAGCAAAACAATCGATGGAATAGGATGCAGTAGAAGTGCGAGATTTTCACGCAGTAAGTCAAAATATCAAAAAGGTTCCTGGGTAAAGCAGTCCGAGGGTAAGTGGAAGCGTTCCAGAAGACAGCATTTGTGACAGGTGTAAGGCGAGAATTTGAACGCGTAGCGGTCCTTCCGTTTTTTTGATTTATTTGTCGGGACAAATGCAATTTTCTTGTACCGTTGTTTCTTATGTGAACGGAGGGCCTCAAGCCAGTGATTCAGTGGTGAGATAGAATCATGATTCTTCCGAGGAGATTCCTTTGAGGCAGAGAGCAAGATTCTCTCAACTTGTAGGTGCAGCATTCGCCACTTCGCCGCCCCTACTTTCCTACAGATTTCTTCAGATCTTGTAAACTGTGAGCGAGCATGTATAAACCGTAGCTCTGCAATATTGTGTTCTCATTCTTGTTTTCGGGAAGCGATATAGGTCAACAGAACACAAATCTGCTCAAAAAGAGAGGCGGTTGAGAGGTTTATTTATTTATGTATAGCTGAGGTTTTTAGAGGTTAACTGTATAGCTAACTGAATGATCACTAATAGTAAATGGAGAGATGTCAAGTGTTAGCTAACTACTTTTTTCTTCTGTTGAGTTGTTGTTCTGATAATTTCAGCTCCACCTCATTCGTGACTGTTGGACGGAACGTCCCTCTGAGAGACCTTCAATAAATATGGTGAAGTCAAATTTGAAGAGCATAAACACAAATAAGTACTGCATCAAGCGATATTTTTGAATGCCTTTATAGCCAAGAGTGAGTCTAGAAGTCGGCAGAAGTTTTTTTCTAGAAGTCAGAATCTGATGGACTACGTCTTTAATATGCTTGAAGAATACGCATCTACGTTGGAGGGAGAGGTCGAAGAAAGAACGAAACAGTTAGCAGAAGAACAGAAGAAGAGTGACATTTTGTTGTATCGAATGCTACCCAGGTAATATTTGATACAACGTACGATCCTCATGTCGTTGAAAGAGGGAGAACATTCATGCAAGGGTTAGCCACTTATAGTACTTGAAATTATTCTTGGGGAAGGAATGTGGGAGGTGAGCCATTTGTAGTCTCCCTGGCGTCTCTCCCCTCTCCTGGGCTTCGTCCTGGTTTCACTTATCATCGTTCCCTTCTTGTTGTCCCCCCCCCCCCCCTGTGTCCTGTGTGTTCGAATATTGTATTAGCCGACCAGGCGTGGTATGAACAAATATTTACATTTGTTAGTATCGTAATATTCAGTACCTTCACATTGGATGTTTTTTTTTCCAGGCAAGTGGCCGAAAAGCTGAAACTAGGTCAATCCGTTGAACCGGAAACGTTTGATTGCGTCACTGTGTTTTTCTCAGATGTGGTGTCATTCACGACACTTGCCGCTAAATGTAATCCTATGCAGGTAAGATTTCCTTTCCCATTTTTCGCATAATTCCTTCATAGAGCTCCGCCCCGAAAATAAAAAATATGAAAGGTGAAATTCGTTCTTGCGCAGGCTTTAGCACCTCCCGAGTTTTCTTTCCTCCTTGGCATCTATCGATGCTCCCGTAGCTTTCGTAAGCGTTGTTCTCTCAACCATAAAATCTTGTTCATGTTTTTATGACGACGATACTCGACCTTTATATATACGTGCTGTGTATGTATATGCTGTGTAATAAACCTGAAAGTGCCTCCAGCAATAACACCCAAGAAGTTTTCAATTTCCCGGATCTAGCTCGCATATTAAGCTGCTAAAGCCAATTAGTTCTATCTCTCACGAGTTTGAAAATTGGTACTGATTATATGTCATGAAGCGCCCTGCGTCAAAAAGGGTTGAGGAGATGAAAGAATTGTATTCAATAAACTGCTTTTGACACTCTTGGGCTTATATTAATTGGTGAGCTTTCTGCAACGCCATTATCAGACTTGCCATAAATTACATAATTGCAAAATAACATCTACAAGACAAGGACATGATCCATCGATACATGGAAAAGAGAAGCGAAGAACGGCTTCTCGGAATGGCTCGAGAACGAAAATTAGACGCCAATTCTGAGTCATAGGGGCTAACTGATCACGTGAAAACTCCAGCTTCACGAAAGGCAATGACATGGCGAGTTAGTCGTGAGTTTTTGTTGATCTCCCATGAATTTCCCTCTTGCGGTGTGCTGAACAGCAACGACGGAACTCGGGAACATTCTCGAACATTATTCCTGTAAACGTAATTCCACTTTTCACTTCACAAATAAGGAGATGGTTCAGGCAGAGCACTGTCCAGCCCACAGGAAAATTTCCCAAGACGAGCTTGAAATAAGAAATAGGTCATGAAGGGACTGTCGGCTGTTGTGAATTCTCACCCAATTCCAGTCAGCGACAAGTCAGTTAGTCAGTCACTGCCTCCAAGGAACACTCATGATTCTATTTGGTCACTAGAGTTACAGTGCTATGTTTTCACCACTTATTAGTATTGTAACAACACCAATGATTTTTGAGGTGGTCGGCCTATTGAACGATCTCTACTCGATCTTTGACAGCATAATTGACGCTCATGATGTCTACAAAGTAAGTAATAATTTTTAACTTTTAATCCTTCTTGAACTCATTCCTGTGGATTATTCAACATGGATGTACAGGGGTGACCCTTTTTTAGCCATCCCTGTAGGTGCTGAAAGGGTCGCAGGGTTATACATAGATACTCAGTCGCAGTTACAGGAAGCCTTCGTTCACGATAAGTCTAAGACTGCCCTGGTAAGCAGTTCAGTAATAATCTATTATACATCACATGTCCTGCGTGCAAGTTCTCTATTTTTAAAATGTGGTGAGAGAGTCGCATGCTTCCAAAGTTTCGATTCAAAATTGCTATCTTCAGCTGGATCACGTTTCTCCTAATGGAGAATTGGGTCGTCTTTGATGAACATTCCCCCGATAGAAAAAGTATTCCAGTAATTATTTGTCGATTTTCCGTCAAAATAGAAAGAGTTCGGCATCCGCTAGGAGGTCCTTCTCTCTAAAAACACATGGATCAAACAAAAACTGTGGTCATGTTAACCCCCAGAAAAGTACCAGACTACGTTCGTTATTACGAATACAAAAAAGTACTGAAAGTTTTGTTTTTATTTGATCGTACGCCACAACCACATTTTTCTAGGTTACTTGCACATTTAGGTGGAAACGATAGGCGATGGCTACCTCTGCGCAAGCGGACTACCTCACAGGAATGGCCAGCAGCACATAAAAGAAATATGCAGCATGTCACTCGGATTCATAAACAGCCTCAGAAGTTTCAGAATACCCCATTTACCTCAACAAGGCGTCAACCTGAGAATTGGAATGCATACAGGTGAAACCTTGCTCTGCGTAAAAGAAGAAAGGTGGTAAAATAAACTGGAAACTATAATTAGCAGTGGCACCGCTCTGTTTTTAGCCATCTTTTCAATTACATCTTCTTCTAGGCTCGTGTTTACTTCGATTATCATAAACGTAATTCATAGAAGTTGACACCAACTAAGCCTTTCTACAGTGGTGTCGAACGTATGTGGACACCCTGAAATTTCTCCTTCCATAAGGAGTTTTGATTTCTGCACCATGACTGAAACCTCGGAATTTCTCATGTCTCACTAACTTACATGCCGCTTCGATTTTTCTAATGATGGAAAAATTTCCTCTGTATCAAAAGAATGTGGACGCATAAAAAAAGAATCCTTAGGATCAAAAACCGGTAGTCCTACCAAGACTTTTGATCAGTCAGACATTCTATTTTGAATGCTCAGAACCAAACTCTCCACAGCTCTCGACGACTATCCCCAACCAGTATATCACTAACGTGAACCCAATAAGGCTGTAATCCGGATAACGTTAGCCAATCCACCACACGAAACTTCTGTATTCCTCTTTCCCGAACGAAACACGTGTCATCGACCATTAGGTTTGCTGCAAAACAAGTGTTTTGTGACACAGGCGTCACAAAGAGACTGCAGTTGAGATTCAAGCGCCTTATTGCAGTACGATCTGTCGTGCTGATAATCCAAGCTCTAGCTTTCTGTTACTTTCGAACCCACACCTGATCATTTATGAACCTCCTCCGATATGTCTCTTCGACTATCTCTGTGGATCGCGGGCGAAGGTCTTCTCAAAAATGGCGAAATTTGCCAAACTTTTCCTAGCGAGTTAACGTTATCTGTGAAGAATTACTTCACGTGTGTTTTTCATTCTAACTTTATCATTTACACAAAGCCCCGTCTGTGCGTGTTCAACGTCCCATGACGTGATCCTGTCTTTGAAATCCCATCCTTCCCAAACTATGCTACCCTTCCATATATGGTCATGGTCATGGTCTTCAAGAACATGAAGGTCATTTTTCGCAGACTCGAATAGAAGGTAAAGAAAAATTTGGGGCAATACAGGCTACTTTTCTGGTGTTTGGAACAGGTAATGATCATGGACGATTCCCAATCAATGATCAGGAAGTAAGCATCAGGTTTCCGGAATATTCTTCAACATACGAAGACGCACGGCTGGGTTGACATGCGAGTTTGCAATTCAGGGTCCAGCAACATGGCGAGCCCTAATCTGTGTGCGTTCTTCTTCCGAAATATGCCTACCGCGAAGAGGCATAATGGCAGTATGAGAAACGAAAGCTCACGGTGTCCACATAAAGCTGATATAGGACAAATTATTAACCACAAGTATTTGAGCGTGGAGGTTTCTTGATTCTAAAACATCGATTATCGGTAAACACATACTTCTGATACGCACTGTAAACGTGTGGCCCAAATATGTTATGTTGCTGAAAAAGTGTACAGGTTATGAAAATAGAACTAGAAAAAATTAAATTATCAAGAGTAGAGCTATTGTTGATGGACCTTGGTTGACTTCTCTCCTTCAGGCTCCGTAGTAACAGGAGTAGTGGGATTGACAATGCCTCGATACTGCCTTTTCGGTGATACCGTGAATACGGCGAGCAGAATGGAAAGCAACGGAAAGCGTTAGTTATTTGGTTTTCAACACGACTTCGTCCAGAGATCAGTAATGTCTACGGTGAAACCTAGGTAACTCTCACAGATTTGGGCTAATCTTCGGAGAACTGAGCATTTGCTTCCAAAAAAAAGGAAGTCGGAACAAGCTACAATTATTTTTCCCTAAGAATGTTGTTTACATGGTAGAATATTTACGGTTTCCTCGAGTCAAATTTTGAGAATTAATGTTCTACCGCCTAATTGCTATGCTTTCAGCTGGAAAAATTCACATGTCATCTGAGGCTCAGCAACTTCTAGTGCAAGTTGGAGGTTTCGAAGTTGAATCAAGAGGAGAAGTCATAATAAAGGTAGTTGTGGGATTAGAATTGTAACCTTCAAGCGTAGGCATGTCGTATACTGCATGCGTGTATATTTGCACAGTTCTTGAAAGCAGCTGATCCAAAGAAGAATTCTGTGAAGTCATATTCCTCATTTCCTCTTTGAGGAGGGCTCCACGATAATAACCAAGGTGGAAGGAGAAAATTGCCTAGTGGGGAGATAGGCGGACCTCCTGAGGGTCGGACTGACACCCATCGGTAGATTTGACCTCGGTGATCTAACATGGCTCACTCTTGGCGCGTTCGGCGGACCACGCCCACCGTCTATCTAGTCGCTCGCCGCAGCTCTATACGCAGAGTGATTAGATAGCAGAGAGAGCGTTATATCGAAGAGGCATAACGATGGGACCCGCATCCAGGGTCAACCGTCGCGTTCGAACATTTTCGGAATTTTTGCGACCCCTCCTATCTAGGGGGTCCAGTTGCGACCCCCTTGCAGGGTCCAACCGTGGCGATTGCGACCCCCCTTCCTCACCTCAACCACCACCAACACGTTTCTATAGTATTTGGTTCTGAGATCAGTCGACACCCAAAACTCCGCCCACTTTTTCCTCCAAAATTGCCGTCGACCGGGGAGAGAGGGGGGGTATATACCAACCTCAAAACCGCAAAACGAAACCGCAAAATTTTACCAATTTTACCTGACCTTACCTATATTTCCACTGCATCACTGACTAGGGGGCACTTATACGCGCGCTGAAACGGCAATTTTTTCATGCGCCCAAAACCATTGATGCGACCCCCCTCCTCGGCCGATGACCAAAATGCGACCCCCTCGTTCGAACAGTCCGAACGGACGGTTGACCCTGCCCGCATCAATGCCGAAATCAAGGGGAAAGTAAAGAGTCCCATTTCTTGGCTTCTGAGCCGTTTCTCATGGTTTTTCCTTCTTTCTGGTACCACTCACCATCCATAACTTAATCTGGAATGAGTTGCTTTTCATCGTAAATTCTGCCTTTAACCCATAACGGACGACGTGCGCCACATGGGCGCACGATTCTTTCTTTTGTGTTTGTAAGATTTTTGATAATCTGAATACACCCGTGCATACCCTCAGCAGTAGCCAATTCCCTCACTCAGAATCGTTTTTTGCACTGTCAGAAGATGGCACCTGCAACTTTCATTCATCCTTTGCACCCCAGATTTAGAGCGGACAGGCGGGGTGCGGCTTGTCGTCAATAGAAAGCTCTTATTTGATAGGTTAGACACGGAAGTATACTTTGGCCCCGTTTCATCCCCTCCGTTCGCATAAGTTTACACGATTCCTAACCTGTGTGCAGGCGTGCGCCACATGGTGGCGCACGCAAAACAGTCCTATCGTCCGTTACGTTTCAAACAGCTCTATTTTTCATGGAATGACCTGGTCACTGAGCTGGATCTTGCGTTAAAAATGATCATATGCGAGGAACAGATTCCGCCTCTTCTTTTCAATGACAAGTAGTCTCTCAACGACTGTGACTATCATTTACCTCTTCGTTAGGGATTATAATATTAAAACGGCGAATTTGGATTTCAGGGAAAAGGAGTTATGGAAACTTTCTGGCTCGTTGGCCGCAGCGGAGATCTACATCGCGCTTCAATTTCTCCGGTAAAGGAACGAGTGAACGAGGAACAAGTACAGCAAAATGGCAATACGTCACCCAAACCGGAAAAGAACGTAAAGCCTGAATCTGCGGAGCCTATGGGAATATATCAAGAATTTAAGAAAAATGCCGCAAAGATGCAGTCTGTAGGAGATTAGCCCGAATATGAATATTTGTTAACTCATGTGGTGTTTATAAAGATTTCAGCTTCTGCTTCATTACAAACAACTTCTTAGGGTCAGTTCGGTCCTACCAATTAAAATGAGGGTATCCTTGGAGAAATTACGGAAATTTCGGGCTTTCGGTGAATCAGCTATTTCAGCACTTTTCCAGCAACACAGTTGACCAATGGACGAAGGAGGAATCCGTTAAAGTTCTGAAAATGGTCTAACGCTTTGTCTTTCGAATATGGAAGAGGAACTTTTCTGAACGATCAGGGAGAAGGATGGAGTACATAGTTACCTGAAGCTGTAAATAAGCCTCTACGATGACATAACAAGAGCAGCTCGTTGTTGTGTTTCTAGTTGAGATAATTTTTTTCCGGAAAATACGCTCACTTTTGAACTACACACAGTAGGTCTCTCTCACCTTGAGAGCTCGGCTCGCTCCAGTGTTATTGTGTGCTTTAGCCTCTGCCACGAGATTTGTAGGTGGCAGCTTTGTTACGACCAAGGTTTTAAGCGTTATGCCGTTTCAAAGGCCTGAACGTGGCTCATGGCTTAAGAATAGCTTACTATCCCACCAAAAACTCCATATAACGTTAACGGCATCCACTGAGGTCTTAGCTGAGTCTGAAAAGCTAGAGCGGCAGATTAGAGTGAGTTCATCATTCAAGTTCTGGGTATTTCACTTGCGTTTCTGAGATGACATCAGAAACACGAAAAGGGTGAGGCGTTTGAAGGAATAGTTATACATTCTCAAGCCTTAAAGGCAAGGATCAGGATCAGTTTGTTGTGGTGATCACATGTGAATACGAAAGTGAAGATGCGAAGGGAGCTAGAAGTGGAGAAAAAGGAAGAAAACTGTCAAAAACGCTGGAAATACAAGCCTTCTTGCTCTTCTCTGCGGAGAAGCATTTGATACAGGCAAGGAGCTGAGAGATAATGTGGGTCGTGGAGAGCGTGAGAGAAGTCCGAGTAGCGAGAGCATAGCAAATTAACGTGGCGACGCAGATAAGGTATCGGACGGTGGGCGGCAGCTGATCTTTCCGAGCGTAGGAGGACCTATGTCCTGAGCGTTTAGCGAATCAGTAATGCGCTTAGAGGTGCTAAGATGTCGCGGCCTGTATAGTTGCAGACCCACGCCTCCACCGACCGAAGGGGCTTCCTTAGATAGGCTGAGCCCAACTTCACCTTTGAGAGACACTAACAGTTCTCGGAACGTGCCCTTGTTTAGAAGGTATTGAGGAATATCGTTTGTTGGTCAGGCAGATACGAATTCTTTTCACTTCTTTCAAGTGTTTGGAACTTCATATATTCACAAAGGTGGTTATGGTCGTGCAAAAGCAAAAAATCGCCTTTGAATATCAATCTTCTCTGCATATGTAGCCTTCAAAAAGGTGTTCACTAAATTCGATAATTCGATAGTGTACATTTGAGGTCCAACTGTTTCTAGAGAAGGCAGTGGTGCTCTTGAAAAATGTCCAGCGCTCTGGCATTGTTATATGTGGAGAATATCACGCTAATCAAAACCACCAGTTTTCTTTATCGACAGTTTTTTCTCACAGAGTTATCAAGAATCCAGCTACAAGTACTTATGTACTGGGTGGGATCCTGGATGGAGGACAGGGCTGAGGTACATAATGACGGGAACTATTAGGTCGGTCAAAAAGTATCCGCCGTTTCGCACCTCGACTACTTCCCTGCATTTTTTTAAGTAAATTCTTGCGCAACCATTCGAACAATTTATGTGTCATTTTGTAGAGGAAACTCAGCTCTTTCACATATATACGGAACTTGGAATAGTTCCAAAACTTCCGTCGTTCTAACCACTTTT
>KZ345618.1:58311-70371 GCA_002352805.1 Teladorsagia circumcincta
AAAGTTAGGCGCTAGAAACGGCGGATACTTTTTGACCGACCTAATACAATGTGTGTAGGTACCTTACCCTAACAGGATTCGATGGATAGGTTTATTTTTTAGCTCGCTCGAAGCAGTATTTTAACAGTAGTTCTCGCTTACCCCTCACAAAAGCTTGCACTCTGGCTACAAACCATATGAAGGATCTGGGGGGTAGTAACTAAGAAATGTGGGATAACTCGCTGTTCTGGAGTCTGTCTCAAGTGATGGATTTTCAGGGAGTCACTGCAGAATTCTCATCAAGGTAATTACAAATTCCTGAGCTCTTCGATGTCTTTTAGGATGCGAAACGCGTGCTTCTTTCATTTAGAACTCAAGTGATTGTGATTGAAATTTCACTTATCGAAATGCAGGGGAGGGACCACTCAATGCGTAAATACATTGATATGGTTATTCAAATATGGTACAGATAAACTAACACCCGAAGCAAGCTATTGGTTGGCATATGCGAAAGTTTAACCAAGATCTACTCCCAGGACTGAGGGCCTGGGTAGGGTTATCGTTTGCCATCTCACTATTACTGTCCATCAAGCACATCAAAGCACTCCAACCGGAAATACCTGGATATAGAACCACAGTTGAAGGCGCGATTACGATAGGTTCTCAAAGGTATAAAGGGAACGTGCGAGTACGCCAGTGGCGAACAAATTCAGAGAAATCCAACAAGGAAACGCAAATTGGTTCTCACTCATATACGAGTAACAGCTCAAAACCGATAGTATGAACCAGTTTACCGCAACGCGCTTGGTAGCACTATGCCTAACCATGCTCCACTAGAGTTTCCTGCTGTGTCGTTATTGGCACGCAGCTCATCTAAATCACCACTTAACTATGTAGTGGGCAGATCGCCTTTGAGACGACCTGCTTTTGAAGCAACGTACAGCAACCTGCGCACCTTCCACCGTAAAAGCGTCACACACCGCTTCCTTTGCAGCAAAGTAACTGTTTTGTGAGGGGCACATGCTTCCCCAATATGCTCTCTCTTTGTCGTAATCGCTTCCTCTAGTGTTGCAGGGATATCTACGAGCGCTACCTCCGTCACGGAAACCTGCCTTATTTACAGCGACTATTGTTGGCGTAACATTGAATCCTGCTGAAGGTAATATAGCAATGAATGAGCAATGTGGCTTCTTACCCCTTCAAAATCGCACAACACAACTGACTAAACAGCGCAGTGATGATCACGCTGTACATTATGGCTACGGTAAGTGTTTTGGTTTACTTTTACCCATAAACATTTTTATAGCCTTTTCACTTCGAATGGAGCTAAACTGACACTTGTCTAATACTTCAGAACGTGTCAATAACTTTCTAATCTAACCTAAGAGAAAAGCTATACCAAAAAGGCTCAAACTTTTGCAAACTTTTGCAGTCAAACATTTCTGCAATTTTTTTGTAAGCTTTTTAGAGTGTTTTGTCAAATATAAATAAAGTTTCAATTTTTCATAACACATCAGAACCCCACCTAGTTATTTATTCTTCTTACTTTCTTCTATTGAATCCACAGGGGTTGTTCGAACATTCGGCTTCGTGGCCTGAAAGATTGGGGCAATTTGTTGTAACCGACCTGACCTCGCTGCTACCTTACAAAAGTTCTATAACGAACAGGACGTTAAGGAGTTGAAAGGTTGCCCTATCTGCGCTGAGGATTTGAAAGGAGGAAATAGGACAGAGATTCCGAGGCGCTATAGCGAGATACAGGGGATCGTGGTGGCAGTTTCAAGTCGCTTAAAACATCCCCTTTCTGTCGAAAAATGGGAGTAAGCTTTAGGTGGAAATGAAGAGGCTTCTGAATGCGTCGGCGATTTTTCTCATTTCCTCGATGTTGGAGCTCATTCTCAGCTTACTACTAGGTGCCCCCGTTTCTATGATAGCGCTCAAAAGGATCAGAAGGTAAAATTTAAAAAAAACAAGCGGAATGCATAGGGATGAGGCGCTGCTTCGGGTCGCAATATACACGTTCAAATACGTCTCAAGTTTTAAGCGGGTATCGCAAGTATAAGGTCACGACTTGACCATAATGCACACATTCAGACAAAATGCCCCCGTTTATTGCGATAGCGTCCGGATCTCTAGCCACGAGCCACAAGTCAGCAGCTGCACCAGCTTGGTGGGGGGCCATCGCTTGCGTGTCAGACTGGAAGCATTTTGGGTCACCGCCAAAGAGAGTGAAGTGAAAAGAAAGAAAGAGTATTCGATCATGACCTTCCTCTTATCATCTTTATCTACCGTAAAACTGGTGAGAGGTACTAGTACTCACAACATGCTGAAGTCAGTACAAGGGAGATCGTTCTACTGTCTTAGAGACGGAGTTCAAGGTAAGCGTACCTTGCTGTAATCTATGAGAACCGTTAAGCTTGTTGGTATAGTGAAAGCGCCTTGAGTTTTACTTGAAGCATTCGAGTGGGCAAGTTACAATCGCTTTAAACCTTCTAAGCCCTGATGAAGGCAAAGCAGCCAAAGCCGGGAAGTTTTCACAATCAAAAGTATTTCAGTCTATCAACTCATTCATCGCACCAAGATAGAAATAATGTAATACAAAGACTTCTTCTTTCAGTTTTTGAACCTTGCATCCAGTCGAGTGCTGAATGTTGGTCTTATGTTCGTCGATGGAATACCGAGCATGGACGTTACGGTTGGCTACAGGTGTGTTGACCGCATGAAGGTTGTTAAGCTAAGGCCTCTTCCAAGTTTCCCAAAGTCTCAAATTTATATGAAGAAGGTTGTGAAGCCTCCGAAAACCCTGCAGAACCGTCAGCATTGCATCCATCAGAATTATTTACATTCCGCAGCACGCTATCTTAGAACCAAAGTGGCGAAGCGCTACCCAAATCACCCGAAATTATTTGTAGGATTTTATACGAGTTCACCATTAGATTTTCAGGATAAAAATCCGGTTTGCGGGGGGGGGGGGAAGAGCGCTCCTTGTTACCTCATATTTAGTCCTAGAAAGCATTTGTTAGGGCTTTTTGGAAGTAAGCATAAGATAGGATGTTAGCGAATCGTTTGAAGCGCACTTGAGATAAGATCCGGTGCATGTCCCACATTCCACACATCCTGCCCACATCCTATTCATTTCTTTGCACCAGGTCACCCAGGTCTGGAGCTTCTCCAACTTTAGGCCGAGGCAACGATCGCCATTCCCCTGGTTCAGTACCGCTTTTTGGCCATTACAGGCTAAATCGTGGGAGCACCTCAGCATCACTTTGATATACACCGGTGTTTATCAGGGTATTGTTCAAACCACCTGACATGAGCGCTCCCATTCTTATCTCAAGATTGGGGAGCATAATGGGAGCCCCCCCCCACCGAACCAGATTTTCGTCGTTTTCATCATTGGATAGATCCACAAAACCTTCGCTCAAACTTCAAATTCCAATTCAGCGAGTATAACTCACAACTCTGGAGTTCTGAAAGCTAGCATCTTTGGTCGATCAATCTGATTCACTCTCCATGCAAGAAAATTCACCTTCTCACAGGAGGGAGCTTTTGACATAAGAAAATTTAGCCAAAGCGGAGCATCGAAAAAAGTAAAATGCTGCTATGAAGAACCCATGTAAATCTCGATGAATCACGACCAGAACGTAGGTTGATTTCGCTTTCAATCGGCATAGACGCTATGTTACTAACCTAAGAAAGCCACATTTGACTGTGCATAGCGCGCCGGAAGCTCTAAATGAAAGCAATTTGAACCAGATTTGAATCCAACAACTCTTTAGGAAACTGCTGAAATCTCGTCATGCAACGTTTTCATTAGCTTTGCTTGGTAAGAGCGAAGTGAGCACGGGGATGACAGGAATTTGAGAACTTCTCCTGAAAGAAAAGCAGATTCTTTTTGTCAACCGACCGATTAGGCCAAGGACAGATCGTATTTTTATACCAAGGAATTCCTTGGCATAGATGCTGTTTTTTAGGACTTATACAGAAGAATTTCTTTCTGGAAACTTGAGAACCAGAAAAAATATAACGGAACATCAAAAAGCTTAGCAATCTTAACGGACGCTATCAGTACTATCAACTGCCAGTGTGGGAGTGGAGGAGGTCAAAAATTGTTCAAACACAAGCGGCTGTCAATGCTCCCAATCTAACATAAGGCTGATGTCAGGCTTTGCGAATCGAGCGATTGGCTACCGTCCGCGGTCGCGTCGCGTACACCAATGGCTCAATTCGATGTACGTGATGCATCCGCTAACGCTTTGCAAGTCTGACATCGGCCTAGTTTAATTGTGTTAGTTAATGGGTCAAACGACCTGCAAACACACTGGTAGATTCCTGCCAATTTGTAGCTTTCAAAAATCAATTAGTTCATGGCAAACTCGTCGTGAACCCAGGTAAAATGAGAATATCATAGTTTAGCATACTACCGCGATTGCAAAAAACGGTGTTCACAAAAGATAAATTAGCAGATAAGCGTTGCCACTGTATTTGGAAACTTGAAAAGCCCTGCAATCTCATCTCAGTGTTAATTTCCTGTAATATTTTAATTCAAGAACTTCTGCGTCGGCTGTGCTTATTGCGAAAGATCGAATATTCAACGAAAATCTCTTACCGGGATATGACTTCAAGTGAGTAAACCGTTTTTTAAGTCCACCCCGCCTTGCGATTTGATTAGAAATTCCTCATCCATCATTTTCAAGCTTTTCCCATCTTCACTTTGTGTATCAATTTTGACATATGAGCCTGACCAGTTTTGTAATTCAAACTAAACAAAAAGATTTGGTGATTCAGCGTAATCTGCTGAAGTTCCCATGAGCTGCTAGTTTGTCAATTCCTATGTTTACAGCTTTACCGTGAGGTTTGACCAATGTGTTGAAATAACAGCGACTGGTACGACCGTGGAATTTATTCGAGACCTGAATATGGACGCTATACTTGGGCCCACATGCAGTTATCGTGGGTTCCATTATCCCTAAAAAGCACATAGAGCTACTTTTTTTCAATGAGCTACTTTTTTCAATTGTTTTGTATCGGCCTTAAAGGCACGGGTCTTCAGTCTTTGGGGGTATTTTTCTACGAGAGTGTTGCAGCAGGAATCCTAATTACATGGATGTTGCTACTATTGTGACCCAAAAGAAGCGATTACGATAAATAGGGAGCGCATCGGTGAAGCATATGCATCACACGAAGCAGTTACTCGGCTGCCAAGAAAGCGAGGCGGCGCTTCCGCAATGAATGGTACTCAGATTGCTGAGAAGGACTTCGAAAGCGCTCTGTCCTCCGAAGGCGATCCGCTCACTAGTATAGTTGGTGATTTGGACCAACTTGATTGGGGTATGCTTGGCATGCTGCCACCAAAAGCACCGCGGTAGACTCGTTCGACAGTCAGGTTTCTGAGCTGTTACCCGTCCATGAGTGAAAACGAATGGCTGAAGAAGGGGTACCGTTTTGCGTTTTCTCGACGGATTTCTCTTCTTTTCGCACTGGCGGTCCATTGTGCACCTCCAATTTAACTCTGAACCTTTCTAGAACCTACCACCTAATTGCTACTCTCAAAACTGTGCCACGAGGGAGTTGTTGCCTTCGTGACCGCGTTACCGTTTCCATCGAGCGCAGCATACCATAGTCAGCAGGGAAATGATCCAAGATTCTAGTGATTATATTATGATTAAACGCTAAGAATCTCAGTCCCTTTAAGTCTGATATTCATGCTGAGAGGCAGTGAACCCTCAGAATTTCGCACGCTGAATAACTGCAGCCATTCTTTCTTCTGGGATTGGAAGAGGTTTACCGCGAAAAAATCCCCGCCTGGATTTGTGCACTAGCTCTCACAATCGGTACACGGTCTCACAGTGTGAAGAAAGCTCGAAACAGTATTACGTATGCTCTCTGATTACGCGAGCACACCATCCAGGAACGCAGCAAGAGTTCCACGTTTTGAGCAATTTTCGATCAAGTACGACCCCTTCTTGTGAACTCCCATGTCTGCAATCTCCTTGCTCACCGAAGGTGATGATGTTAGAGTGTCCGATCTGGTACCATGTGTGACACACTGCAAACTCGGCCTCCGAAAGTCCAGTAAAGTACGTCCAGTATGTGAGCACTAAAACAGCAAATAATATACTTTTTCCTCCTCCTACACCCCCACATTTCACTAAGCGCATTTTTTCCAAACCAGCGAGGCTACCTGCCCCTCGCAAAAGAATTCAAACTCAATACTAGGGCTCAAAACAGAACCAATTGTCTCCAGAAGTATGTACCTACGTATTGCATGAAGCTTCGTTCAGAATTATGTGTTTCAGCTGCCATCGCCTCTGCACTCATTGCTGGTTACTACAATATCCCTATTTTCACGTGGGGTTTAAGTACATCCGCTGCGCTAGATAGCATGGATCGATTTCCCACGACTGGAGTCCTGTCAGTTAATACTCTCAGGTGAGTGAGGCTGCAGACAATATATTTTCGAATTTGAATTTTTTTCGAATACAAGCATACCAAGAATCCTTACGGTGACCATTCCTGCCGATGACGCGTGCGCGTACGCGTGCGTACTGCAGGGGATGGAATTTTATTAATAACTGAGTAGATGATCATAAGATTTTATTTCGCTCAAAAATGAAGATAGAGATAATATGCTCAGTGGAACTTGGCACTTAACATGTGTCCTCTGCAAAGAAGTATGTACTGGGTGCAGATCAGAGAACGAAAGGGTAAACGAGACGCAAGCACTCTCTGGGTTGTTTTAAACAGTTTAGCCGCGATAACGAAATAATTTCCATTTTGTGAATGACTCTATACTACCTACAGGAGAAATTCATTTACCTAGCTTCTTAGTGGAATGTGTTAAGTTATCGTTATGCTTGCATAATAACCCCATTGACCATCAATGAGAGCACCGATCCTTTTCATACGATTCCACTTGCAATCCTGTGGCGTTTTCGGCAACATATTTAGAAAACAGAAGTGGAACACTGTGCTTCAAGATGTTATGTTAATAGTGACAATCTGCATAGAAGGCACTCGGGATGAGTTGTTGTGTTATTTTGTTTGAATATGAGACGAAGTGGGGTAAAGACGTTAGTGGACAAAAAAAAGGAAAAAGCACCGAAGAAACAGTGAAATTCCCCTCGTGAAATCGACAGTCGGCAGTTAAGACGGGGAGACACAGCGCTGCGAGGCAAGCGGTGTCCCCCAAGAGGCCCATTGCGCGGCGAAAAGAGACGCAGACGCGGCAAAGGACGAGCGCTTTTTGTAGCGGTTAGGCGTCAAGTGAAATAAAGTGTACCATACTACGTCTCATATCGCACACACGCGCTGCCATTCGTCCTTTGCCGCGCCTGCGCCTCTTCCATAGCCGCGCGATGGACCTCTTGGGGGACACCCCGAGGCGAGGGAAAACCCGAGGCAGCATGTCCTCCGTGAGAAGGCGCAAACGCCACGTATGCTGCGGTATAGCGTGGCAGCGCCGACAGCGTACGGCCGGTGTCAGACCTTGCGAATCGAGCGACTCGCTCAAAAATTGTTCAGAAGTAGCGGCCAATCAGAGTTGCTTGAAAGCACAGTAGGCCAACAGAGGCACAAAACTGCAACGGTCACATTCTTGAAACTTTGAGCGGTTGTTGGATCCGAACGTTATACACTCTTTCCAACGATATCTGCACAGCAAAGTTTTTTTTTCAAAATTTCCAACATTGGGCAAGAGCTATCCTTAGAACAAAACTTCAACTGTTTTTTTGTTTTTTTGAGAAAAATCTGTCCAAGTGAACGCCAGACTCTACCAGGAGAACATCCTGTCAAGCGCGGTTCTCCTAAAGTCTTCAACATGTACGATGTTGTGCACTGGTTGCTGAGGTGAGCAAACCAGCCCTTTTGGTGTTTCTGCTGGATCTGTACGCTTATGTTAGTCTGGGGGGGGGGTGTCCGAGGTCGACGGAATACTTGTACTCGGTAACTACGGTAGGAGAGTGATGACGCAAGTCGTACAGCTACCGTCAAGCTCCGCCAAAAGGGCTGGTCTGCTTATCTTAGTACTAAGCCCACGGAGAGAGGATGGATCTCGCAGGCCGAGGTAAGCATCAAATTGAAGGGGTTCGAAGGAGCGAGTTGAAGCAGTCCGTCAATTGTCGGGGACTCTATCCCTCTCCAACATTCAGCACCTACTCGTCAAGAGAGGGTACCAGTGGACTTCATAATACGACGCAAGAATTATGTGAAACCACTTCACCAACTCTCTGGATTTTGCCTCTTGGAACCTCCTAGATAGAAATTCTGCCTTACGATATTCGCACTTTGGACTCGTGCAAGGTTTTCCTGCAAGAAGCATGAAAGAAACTAATGATCAGCTGACCACACGGCGCGATGTGGTCCGTGAGAGACTCATAATCTCTATGGCTGCCAAAGGAGGCCATTGATCATCTTCTATTAGAGGTGCTACATATTGTGTTCTATAATCACAACACTGCGCTGAACCTGATCGTTTTTGGCAATAGGGTGATGTTCCTGTTGTCGTGAAGTTTATGCTGTTGCTAAATCTTTTGTTAAAAACAGTACACTGCTATAATACTTTGAAGTCCATTTAACCTGGAAAGCTAACTAAGCTCAAAATAAATATTGTCGAAAAAGCGTCTTTGAAAATTTCAATTAAAAGCGCTGTAAGAAGGGAATGTGATAACAAGAAAAAATCAAAACATCGTTTTATGTAGCCTCGGAATAGCGATTCGCTTTGTGATGACATCGTTTGCATGGAACCAGTTTGCTTTCGTCTATTCAAGCACTGGCGACGAAGGAAAGTGCGATGTCATGAAGAGTGATGTACAGGTATCTTTACCTATTTCTTTCACCTATTTTTCTCGTTCAGTGGATAATTGCAAGGCTTCCTATCTCAACGGTTTTTATCAGTAGAAGCGCGAGACTTCGTTCTTGTTCTGTTTCACTGTTTTGGCACTTGTTTAAGGCATAAGACACACACTTGGTGTGATTCTTGTGCCATAGAGGTTTTTAGGTGGAAAAAATTGTCAGACAAACAACGCACCTCTTTGTTGACCCGTTCTCCTCAACTAATGTTGTGCCTATGCTTTGCTACCTTTGGGCTCCGAAAAGCGCACCTCGTACCAGGATCAACCGTCCTTCGGACAAAGTCCAACGAGGGTGTCGTATTTGGGCAACCGAAAGGCAAGGTCGTATCCATAAAGGACAACGTTGCAATGGGTAGATGAAAGGCATAACTTTCAAGTTCTCCTCCAACTATAAACCACAAACGAGAGCGTGGCGCACCCCAGAGCAGAAGCGTCCACAGCAGAGAAGTCCATGTTTAACTATTAACGTGCACAAATAAGCTTTTGAAGAAAACCAATACCTTCAAAGTAGACCTAAGTTAATAAAAGAGTGACCACATGGGTGGATCGCCTGCTAAAGGCTCACAAGAAAAGTTTGGGGGAAAAAAATATTGCCTATCGGCGACCTCTAAAAGTGTTTAGTATCTATTATGAATCACAAAGCTTATGCGATGTCATGCTATCATTATTCCCCATAAGATTGAGTTTGAAGAGAGCTGCGGGTGTTCAAGTGTTTAAACTCGTGTTTTCAGGGGAGTACATAGCTCCAAAAATGCATTTAAAAAACGGTCCAACGGGGCGATTTTTCGAACGGGTCATTTTGGAAACGAGACCACGTATTCATTCGAAAGCACCAACCTTCTAGTTTCCTCCAGGGAGACAAGAATTGCAAAAAGTAAAATCTGAAGAAAGTTATAACATTTCAAAGCCAAAAAAGCAGCGCTCCGCGAAAAATCGGTCCGCGATTTCCCCAAAACGGTCCAACGGGGCAATTTTTTGACTCCATCAATTTAAGAAAAAGTTAAATTATTTATTAGAAAGCTCGAACCTTCCAGTTAAACCCAGGGAAACAAGAATTGCAAAAGGTCCATCCTAGAGAAAGTTATAGTTATTGAAAGCCAAAAAACCCGGTCTTGAAAAAAATCGTCCAACGGGGCGATTTTTCGAAGAAAAGAGACTTTGCAAGACTTCAAGTACTTTTTAGAATGAAAACAATCTTAACTTTCAGAATTTTCATACCACTTCCCTCACTTCCATGTTTGTTTCATACCACTTCCCTCACTTCCATGTTTGAAGAAAGTTACAACCTCTCAAACGAAAAAGGCGCATTTCTGTGAATTTTTGTTTCTCTATCCCATAACTGACGTACTTCTGTAGATACTGCACAAAAGTGGTAGTTTGCTAAAACCAGCTGCCTCTACATGCATTTCTCTCAAGGGTTCTGAAAATATTGACGTTGAACAGAAATACACTCAATTGAAAAGTAGTAGTCCGCCTCGATCTGTCCGGCGGTGGGCTAAGGGGAGGATTGTGCGCGCCAACGCGAGCTTGATGCTACCGCGGTCAATCTGGTGTAGCGCTCGATATAGTTGCACGAAGCAGTACGCAAAGATGCACACATTGCAAGTGTGTGTAAGTACATGATAAGTGTTTGGGAGGGGGGTCATAACCGCCTAAAGGTGGGGGGGGGCGTCAATTTTTCGAAATTGGTCCGACGTGACGGTTCACCCTGTTTGATAGATCTATGTTACCCGACAGTAACAGTTCATGGGAAAGTTCATCCGCCCTTAACTTTTGCACACCAGTACATTTGTGTAATTGTAATGTTGCAAAAATAGAGTGTTAGGGCAAATGCAAAAATAACCTTTGAAAAGAACAGCAAACAAAAAAAATAGTATTTTATTGCATTGTAAAAACCTAACGAGGAAAGGCATTGAACTCCCCGTGGAACTTTGATTCGAGACCTAGAGGTATCGATAGAGCCTGGGACCTTAGTTAGAAATAGAGAAACCAAAATTGCAAAACGAACCTGCCAAGGAAGTTATGAGCAGTCAAAGTTGGCCGCAAATGAGGGCTTATTGATGAGGCTCTCTAGTGTTTGTGAGACTGTGTTTCCGTGGAGCAGTGGTAAGGGCCTCGCTTAGTGTCATGCAGGTCAAGACTTCGATTTCCATTGCAGCGCAACTTTTTGCAAATCGTGTTTCGTACCCTGTAGAGACAGCTGTTCTAGTTTATGACCCTGATTCGAATAGGGACCTGAGCACCGCTATAATAATACCATTGACATTTGTTGAGTGTATTCAAATGAAGTAATTTCGTGCATGGATTCTTCTACTGCCACGTTGTTGGAGGAATGGAGCTAACCTGCCACGTCCACGTCTGCCACTCATCAGTGACATAGTGACAACCCCATGTGTCACGTCGAACATTCGATCTCCACGTTCTGACAAGGTGCTCACTCTGATATGTCGACAAGAAAGTCTCTACAGGAAACGAGAGACGATTTGCAAAAAGTTGCGCTTCAGTGGGAAACGAACCCATGACCTGCATGGCAACAAGCGAGACCATTACCACTACCCCATGGAAACACAATTTCGCCGACACTAGCGATCTTCATTTACAAGCCCTCATTCGCAGCCAACTTTGGCTGCTCATAACTTCCTTGGCAGATTCGTTTTGCAATTTTGGTTTCCGTATTTCTAACTAGTGTCCCAGGCTTTATCGATATATCCAGGTCTCGATTGGAAGTTTCACGGGGAGTTCAATGCGTTACCTGGTAAGTAGCATTTACTGCAACTATTTATTGCCCGACTGTTTTTTGTATCCGATTTTCTGAGTCTTATATTTTCAGACCGCCATTGCATTGACAGAAGAGGTAACGATATCTGCCCTTTACATGATGAGAGATGTGAACTCAGACACAGTAATTCGAACATTGGGCAATGTAAGCACTCGGGCAAGAGGTACGACTTAAATAAATACTCTGTTATGGTAAAATGCTGCTGTCTCTGAGCCTCACCTGGTATAGTTTTTGAAGAGTTCTTGAAGCTCTTGGTCTCGGATTTATTGGTTAGCTTTCGGCATTAAAGGAGGACTCCACGGAAAGGACGAAGGTCGAGTTAGGCAGAAATTGCCTAGTGGGTAGACCGGCGAACATCCTGAGGCCGGCAGCGGCAGATTTGTCTTAATTTGATTTGTCTAGAAGGGCTCAATCTTGGCGGGTCCGCCTGTCTCCGCCCACCGTCTGTCC